>APFE031197214.1:109938-130975 GCA_000404065.3 Pinus taeda | reverse complement strand
GTTTCTTTGGAGTCCAGGAGGTGGAATATTTGGGTCATATTGTATCTCATGAAGGAGTTAAGGTAGACCCTAGCAAAATTAAATCCATTAAGGAATGGAAAATTCCCACATCCAAAAGCATCTGCGAGGATTTCTTGGGTAGACAGGGTATTATCGCAAGTTTGTTAAGAATTATGGGAGAATAGCAGCACCTCTAACAACATTATTGAAGAAAGATGCATTTTCATGGACTCCGGAAGCAACAAAGGCCTTTGAACATCTTAAAGAGGCAATGTGCCAAGCACCGGTCTTAGCTAAACCGGACTTCACAAAAACCTTTATTGTGGAATGTGATGCTTCAGGAAATGGAATTGGTGTTGTTCTAATGCAAGATGAAAGACCCATTGCTTTTGAAAGTCGTCCAATCAAGGGAAAGTTTTTACACAAAGCTATTTATGAGAAGGAAATGTTGGCAATACTCCATGCACTTAAGAAATGGCGACCCTACCTAATGGGAAGACACTTCAAGGTAAAAATGGATCATGATAGCCTTAAATACTTTTTAGAACAAAGATTATCCTCTGAAGAGCAACAAAAGTGGGTCACAAAGATGTTGGGTTACGACTTTGAAATCATCTACAAAAAAGGGAAGCAAAATGTGGTGGCAGATGCACTCTCAAGAAAGGATGAGGATGTGGAAGCATTGTTGTGCACCATTTCTATTATCCAACAAGATTCGATAAACAAAGCAAGGGACGAACGAAAGAATGACGAAGAATTGTGGGCACTTATTCGAAAGTTACAACAAGATTCCAATACATCGGATACATTTAGCTGGAAAAATGATTCGTTATGGTACAAAGATCACTTATGCCTCTGGAAGAATTCCCAGCTAAAACAAAAGATTCTTATGGAATGGCACACTTCTCCCTTAGGAGGGCACTCGGGATTTTTAAAAACATACCACAGGGTTAAGAAGGAATTTTTTTTGGAGGGCCTTAAATCAGATATTCAAAATTTGTGGCAGAATGTTTGGTTTTCCAGCAAAATAAAGTTGAAACAATTAAGACACCGGGTCTATTACAACCTTTATCCGTTCCAAGCCAACGTTGGGAGGAGGTTTCAATGGCTTTTATCACAGGTTTACCCAAGTCTGAGGGAAAGAGTGTCATCATGGTGGTAGTTGACAGACTTACCAAGTATGCACACTTTTGTGCATTATCACATCCATTTAAAGCCACTACAGTTTCTACTGCATTTATGGAAACAATTCAAAAGCTACATGGAAACCCAAAGATTATTGTAAGTGACAAAGATCCCATTTTCGCTGGAAAATTTTTGGACAGAATTATTTTCTTGTCTTGGTACTCAGTTAGCTCATAGCTCATCTTATCATCCTCAATCTGATGGGAAAATTGAGATAGTAAACAAATGTATGGAAGGATATCTTCATTCCTTTGTATCTGATAAACAAACATAATGGGTCAAATGGTTGCCTCTAGCTAAATGTACCCTATAATACTTCCTAACATACAACAACAAAAATGACCCGATTTATGGCACTTTATGGGTATCAGCCACCATCCATCACATCATATTTAAGAGAAAATTCTAAGGTTCAAGCAGTGGAACATCACATCGAAAATCAACAAAAATTCCTCCAACTCTTAAAGGATAACCTCATGTTGGCACAAAATAGAATGAAACAACAGGCAGATCAACATCGCAACGAAAGAAGTTTTGATGTAGGTGATTGGGTATTCCTACGGCTACAACCATATAAACAAATATCCCTCGAGAAAGCTAAGAAGGATAATAAATTATCACCAAAGTATTATGGTCTGTACAAGGTGTTGCAAAAGACTGGTACTATGGTATACAAATTAGAGCTTCTTGCAGCTTCTCAATTGCACCTAGTTTTCCATGTTTCTTGTTTAAAGAAGGTTATAGGCGATAAGTTCCCAGTTTAAACAATATTGCCAGAACTTGATGAGGAATGAAAAATTATATTGGAACCAGAAGCAGTCAGAGAGACAAGAACTCGACAGCTATGAAATCGATCAATTTTAGAGTATCTTATCAAGTGGAAGAACTTATCTGCTGGAGATTCCACATGGGAGGATGAAAATTTTATACAGAAGCATCCAGAACTACTCAAGCGTTGAGGACAACACTTTTTTGAAGGAGAGGGGCATGTTGGGTCCCTATAATACTAGTGATTACTCGATTACTATTGTAGCTGTACCCCTTATTAATATTGTTGTGCCCCTATTGTCCCCATATTGTTATTACTGTGCCCCATAGAATCCCTCTATTGTTATTTTTGTGGCTTTATATTATTATTGTTAGGTCAGCTGGGTTATATTGTGACTCCTTAGACTCCTATATATAGAAAGGATGTTTTTTCATTTGAATCATCCGAGAATTGTTCATTTATGTAATGTAAAGGAGGTTGCCGCCTCGAAGAGGCTGAATTCTAAGGCGTTGATATATCTTTTCTATCTTTTCTTGAGCTGGTTTCATAACATAGGTACATCGAGGTAATTTAATGTACCACTTGGCTACGACACCTATTAGAGTTCGTTGAAAATGTCGAAGACGAATAAAATCATCAACATATGAATTAGAGGAGTACCAGTGGTGGTATGTCATCATGTGGGCTTGTGGATCCTCCTTTGCTTTTCCATCAAACTTCAAACAATCTCTCGAAATCTTGGATGGAACTGGAGGCAAGTATGGAGAATGAAGAATGGGATCATTCATGAGTTTAGAGACATCTGGTAGCTCTAATGGGCCCAGACTACAAAACCCATCTTTGTTGCTACGGATTTTGTTCCCATAGTGGAGGATTTTGTCCATATGGAATTTGATTTTCCCCCAGTGTAGGTTACCTTGCCCGTAGGGAGGAATATTACCTCGATAGCCTTGATACTATCTGGCCATAGGCTTCTGATAAGAAACATATAGGTTAAAAGGTTTTTGAACCTGTTGGCCTTGGACATATGGATTTTGCACCTCCTTCCCCTGGACATAAGGGTTTTGAACCTACTTCCCTTGGACATAATTATTTTGCACCTATTTCCCTTGGACATAAGGATTCTGAACCTATTTCCCTTAGACATAGGGATTTTGAGCCTGTTGTTGCAGGAGTTGACCTTAGCCTTGTAGAGGGTGACCCTGTTGATATGAATACAAGGGTTGTTTAAGCCCGGGTTGACCTTGTTGCTACAAGGGTTGACCTGGTTGCTGCAAGGGTTAGCCTTTCTGTTGTAAAGGTTTTCCCTGTGGTTGCATAGGTTGACCTTACGAAGGCATAGGTTGGGAAGATTGGTGAACAAACTACATCTATAACTGCAAATTTTGTTGCGACTGTTGCAAGGATTGCCCCTACAGTTGTTGTAGTTGTCTTTGCTATTGTATTTTCTAACCTTGCTGCTACAAAGATGGCCCTTGTAGCTATGAAGGTTGCCCTTGCTTTTGTAAGGGTTGCTCTTGCTATGGCGAGGGTACTTGGACATTTCCTGGAGCAATACCTTGAAATTTCCCGAATTGGATCTAGCCATATCCAACAGGCAAGATAGATGGACTAGGTTGAACATAGGGTCTAGCTTGATGGACGTAAGAAGGAGTTACCATCACTTGTGAACCATATGGAACATGAGGAGGTTGGAATGGACCTTGACCCACATACAGCTGCTAGTACTGGACGTTACTTAACCCAGACGGACCAACAGGGCTCAGATGTTAGTATTGGACATTACTCGATCCAGAAGGACTAGCAGAGTTCTTATTAGCACCATAAGAGGGCTAGTTCCTTCCAACCACCTGAGATTGTGAGCCACCCACATTGGCTGTGCCAGAAATCATGGAGATATTTGGATCTTTCCTCCTAGGCATTGGTACAACATGTCCACTTACTGGAGGATTTGAAAAACTTACACAAACTTGACTCGAGACCCTCATTTGAATTGGAAGAGTCAGTTGAAATGATGAAACGAGTGGATTTAGAATGGTGGTTTGCACCGAAACTGAAGTGACTACAATATGCACATTCAGTTGAGAGGTCGAATTCTGAATGAATGGATGCGAGGTAGGGATAGTGCGAGACGAACATATAGGGTTATTATACAATGAAGAAGCACTAGGAGTGCCCAACACTAGCTAATATAGAGAGGTATAACCATGCAGTAATGAATGCCCACTATACCAAGGGTAAATGCTCATTAGAAAGCTTCCCGTGTAATGAAAACCTTCAGGAGGAAATTGATATCCCTGTTCATCAACAACGTGAGGAGTGTGTGTAGCAGAAACCTTTGAGTGACTCCATGAGGAAACTAGAATATTCCCTTATGATTCCATGGGTGGAAATAAACGACGATGGACAACCAAAGATGTTTGACGGCATAATTATAAATGAATAACCAATTGATCATACGAATTGCAGATTTGTTGTAGTGATATCACAACAGGATCGAGCAAATGATTTGGAGGGAAAACAACGAGTCCTTGCTGACCTTCAGGGGTTGGCAAACTCTCAGGAGTATGGATAAGATTATCTCAAGATTCCAGGCTAGATTGGTAAGGTGACCCAATATTGGAGGAGGACAAGATGACAAAGTTTGAGTACTCAGAACAATTCCAAGTTCAACACCTTGGTCCTCGAGTGACTGCGGGAGTTCGGGAAGAGGCTTTTGAGATGATCTTTCAGATGGAGGAGTGGAAAAGGAACTAGGCAAACCTCATGGTTCTGCCACAATGACTTTGTCTCAAATAACAAGAGAAAAGAGGTTAATTTCAGGGCTTCTTCAAAATGTATTAAATGTATACTCATGATGTGGTCTAGAAAAAGAGTATCAAGAATATGATGTGATCATTGGAAAAAAAAAATTAATACACTCAAACAGATTGGTGCCTTTTCATGTCTTAAGAGTCGAGAAAAATGCAAAGATGACTCTATTTCTTTTTGTTTGAATGATTTTGAAAGGACAAGTGCTCGATGATATTTTAAATTAGAAAGTTAAAAATACCAAAATGACTGCTCAGGATAATCTAGGCAAAGGATTACCAGGTAACTGTGAACTGTAGAGTACCTCGTGACAAACTGCGAATTACGGGTAGGAAATCTCCTCTAATGTTGTGTTCAGTGTATCTGTTGGAAATAATACTCAGAGGGGGGGTGAATCAATATTATCAAGTCAAATATTCCTTTTCAAAACAAATGATATGCGCTACTTCAGTTAGTTCAACCCACGTATATACGCAACTATGCAGAAGGAAAACCGCGTATGCAAAGAAAGCTTTTAATTTACTTTATCTTTCTGATGATGATTGTTAATCTGCATTGCATAAACAAATAACCAGTAACCAGAGACAGTAAAACAGAACAAAAGGACAATCATGCACAAGAACACAAGATATAAGGTGGAAACGCAATGTGGGTGAAAACCACCTACTGCAATTCGTCTCTATCTTCTTTTAAATTAGAAACTTCTTTTACAATGTACTGGTGCAGTCCTTTACCAGTACGCAGGCTGCAACCTGCAGAGAGCTACAACCCTCTCTCTTTCTCCAGCTTCACCTGGAAGTGAGCTACAACCCCCTTTAGCGCTTGCACTAGCCAAGATACTAGTACGTAGGTGCTGGCCTACAGAAGGCTACAACCTTCTCTTTCTTCTAGGGACCACGTTTCATAAATTTTCAGACTGAATCCATAAAAATCAATCAATCATCAAGAATCAACCAATCTCCTTTCCACCAATTAGATCTGAATCAAGTAGATTTTTCTCTGACAACTATACCCAAAACAAAGTACTCGAAACCACACACCAAACACTGAACCCAGAACACAGTAGCAATAAACAGAAGCAGCTAGATCACAACTTAAAGTACATACGCTATTTCAATAACCAGCAACATGCGTGCATACGCTTCTGTGTTTGGAGCAACCTGCGTATACGTTGTTTTCATTCACTGAACCAGTGTGTATACGCGCCTTCGCTTCACTGAACCTGCGTACAGATCTATAAGGGATAATTCTCTCTTTCAGATATTCAAAAACACTAATTAACCCAGATTATCAGTGTTATAGATCAAGCAGGCGCCACATATAATAGACCAAAATCATATAAAGATACTATCATTCAAGCTTAAATATTATGACCCATCAATAGAACTTATCCTTCTTCTTTGCGCTAAGGATCCTCCTTTATTCAAATCCAGATCTGCACCATAACCCAATTACCAACATTCAGATCTACCACTTTTTCAGATATTCAATGATAATTCAAATCATGATTTGCCACAAGATAACCTTCCTCTTTTATAGTCTTAGGCCTTCCACAATACCACGGTCCAAAACCATAACATTTCATTACCATGAACCCAAAACTAGGGATCAACACATCTGACGAGATGCCATGGTCCAAAACCATAGGTTCAAATCCCAAGGGCTAACTACCATGGACCAAAAGTAAGTTCCCTAACATATACGTGCTTTAGTAACGTATAACCCGTGTGTATACATGTCTTCATCTAGATGAACCTGCGTATATGTCTTTATATTCTTTCTGAGTGCCTGAACTGAGATCTGTCACTAAGTTGAGTTGCCATCAAGGACAACACTAGAGCCATAACATCAAACCTATGCCATAATGCCAACAATCTCCCCCTTTGGACTTGATGGCAACACCAAGGTCCTCTTTCATTCTCCCCCTTTGTCATCAAGGGCAAAGGGTTGTGCTCCCCCTGAGTACATGCTAAAATCTCTACCCTGTTGTTCTGACCATGCTCCCCCTGACTGTAGGCAAGATCTGCAAAAGATGTTCTTCAAGACGAACCATGACATATACATCATAAAAGACCTTCCTATCACCACAAGACTCAATACATACATCCTTCACCCAACCACATGGGGATCATCCACCCAACCAGGTGGGGATACATCAGGAAATTACATATGACAACCAAGTACATTACGTATTCATCCCAGGCATAGTGGGGAAACCAAAATAGGCTGTTACATGACCTTGACACCATAAAAAAAAAAAAAAAGATACAGACATAGAGACGAAGTATGTAGAGCAAGACTTATGAAAATCACCAAGCAGCAGCATCTGTCAATCACCACTTAGATCAGCAACCATGATTTCCTTCTGTTCTCCCTCTGCACTTGTTCCGCCAACAATAGTTGTGAACAAGAACCACAAGCTTCTAAGACAATGCTAACAATGCATCACTAGAAGTTTATCTGCTCCCCCTGAACCTGTGCCAGATGTTCTCTTTCAGACCCATATCAGACAACTTCTAACCAAAGCCTGTCCCTTCTGATATCCATCAAGCCTCCATATACGTGACTTGTTCTGCACCAACCAGCGTATGTACGCAGATTCTCCTTAGGCAACACGCATACACCCATTTTTTCTGAAATTGACAAGATTTAATAGCAAGATGATGCATCAACTACTCCTAGCTTCTGTTTCAGATATTCAAATGTTTCCCTGGGTAGTGGTTTGGTGAGAATATCAGGCACTTGTTCCTTAGAAGGAACATACTCCAATTTGACCTTTTGTTCTACCACTTGTTCCCGGAGAAAGTGATACTTGATCGGTATGTGCTTGGTCTTTGAATGCATGACTACATTCTTTGAAATGCTGATTGCACTTGCATTATCACATAAGATGGAGATATGTGGTGTACAGGTGATTTTAAAATCCTGCAAGGTTTGCATCATCCAAAGGAGTTGAGTGCAGCAAGATCCAGCTACCACATATTCCGCTTCAGTTGTAGATAAAGCAATCAAACTCTATTTCTTGCTGAACCAAGATACTAATCTAGAACCCATAAAGAAAGCACCACCACTTTTGCTCTTTCTGGCATCTACACTTCCACTTCCGCCAACAATAGTTGTGAACAAGAACCACAAGCTTCTAAGACAATGCTAACAATGCATCACTAGAAGTTTATCTGCTCCCCCTGAACCTGTGCCAGATGTTCTCTTTCAGACCCATATCAGACAACTTCTAACCAAATCCTGTCCCTTCTGATATCCATCAAGCCTCCATATACGTGACTTGTTCTGCACCAACCAGCGTATGTACGCAGATTCTCCTTAGGCAACACGCATACACCCATTTTTTCTGAAATTGACAAGATTTAATAGCAAGATGATGCATCAACTACTCCCAGCTTCTGTTTCAGATATTCAAATGTTTCCCTGGGTAGTGGTTTGGTGAGAATATCAGGCACTTGTTCCTTAGAAGGAACATACTCCAATTTGACCTTTTGTTCTACCACTTGTTCCCGGAGAAAGTGATACTTGATTGGTATGTGCTTGGTCTTTGAATGCATGACTACATTCTTTGAAAGGATGATTGCACTTGTATTATCACATAAGATGGAGATATGTGGTGTACAGGTGATTTTAAAATCCTGCAAGGTTTGCATCATCCAAAGGAGTTGAGTGCAGCAAGATGCAGCTACCACATATTCCGCTTCAGTTGTAGATAAAGCAATCAAACTCTATTTCTTGCTGAACCAAGATACTAATCTAGAACCCATAAAGAATGCACCACCACTTTTGCTCTTTCTGGCATCTACACTTCCACCCCAATCTGCATCTATATAAGCATGAAGAGTGAGATCTGTATCTCTAAGATACCATAAGCCATAGTTTTGAGTTCCTTGAAGATACTTGAAAATTCTCTTTCCTTCCTGAAGATGTGTTTCCTTAGGATTTGCTTGAAATATTCCAACTATTCCCACACTGCATGCATGATGTTTGGTCGGGTACCTGTCAAATAAAGTAGACTTCCAATGATGGATCTATAGGTTGGTTGATGCACTGCTGGTGATTCATCATTTGCACTGAGATTGCATCCTGTAACCATAGGGGTACATACTAGTTTCGAATCTTCCATGCCATACTTCTTCAGAATCTTCTTGAGGTACTTGGTTTGAGACAAGAAGGTACCGCCTTCATTTTGTTGGATTTGTAATCCAAGAAAGTATGTCAGTTCTCCAAGCAAAGACATTTCGAATTCTTTCTGCATCACAAAGGCAAAGCTTTGACTCATAGCTTCTTTATTGCTGCCAAAGATAATATCATCTACATACACAACAAGTATTAGCAATTTGTCATTTTCAATTTTTATATAAAGATTGCTATCTGCTGATCCTTTTGAAAATCCTTGTTGATGGAGATATTTTTCCAAACAGTAGTACCAAGCCCTTGGAGCTTGTTTAAGACCATAGAGAGTCTTTTTTAGTCTGCATACAAGATTTGGATCATTCCCAAGAATGAATCCATCTGGTTGCTCAATGTACACTTCTTTTTCTAAGTCTCCATTCAAAAAGGTTGATTTCACGTCCATTTGAAATACTTTGAACTTCTGAAAACTTGAGAGAGAAAGGAACTTTCAGATGGCCTCAAGTCTAGCAACAGGAGCAAAGGTTTCTTCAAAGTCTATTCCTTCTTGTTGAGCATACCCTTTACAAACAAGTTTGGCCTTGTTTCTAATTACTTCCCCATTTTCATTCAACTTATTTTTGAAGATCCATTTTGTCCCTATGACATTCTTATCTTTTGGCCTAGGAACCAACTCCCAAGTGTTGTTCTTTTCGATTTGTTCAAGTTCTTCATCCATTTCCTTGACCCAACATTCATCTTTGCAAGCCTCTCTTATATGTTGTGGTTCTGTGGAGGAGAGTAATGCCAAATAGCTTGAAGCTTCTGCAATTGTTATTCTTGTTTGTATGCCAGCCTCCTTTTGCCCCAAAACTTGTGATTCTGGATGATTCTTTTGAACATACCTAGAAGGCGTCTTTTCTTCAATCCTTATCTGTTCCTCTGGCTCCTCATGGGTTTCTTCTTCATAGTTTTCTTCTTCATCATCAGTCTGATTTTGAGGGTAGTCTTCATCGTCTTTGATATTTTCATAATTTACTTGCCTAGGAATGTATCCTTTTTCATCAACCGCTACATCAATGCTGTCAACAATTCTTCCAAGTCTTTTATTGTAACACTTATATGCTTTTTTGTGGGGAGAATAACCAAGGAGAATGCCTTCATCTGCTCTAGGTTCAAGTTTTCCAAGTTGTTCATCATTATTCTAAATATAGCATTTGCCTCCAAAAATTTTGAAATGCTTTACTGAAGGAGTCTCACCATACCAGAGCTCACGAGGAGTTTGAGTGTTGTTCACTCAGACATTTGTTTTGTTGAGAATAACAACCGCAACAAATGCAGCTTCACCCCAGAAGGTTGCGGGAGTTCCAGACTCATCAAGCATAGCACGAGCCCTTTGTTGAACCATTCTGTTCATCCTTTCCACTACTCCATTTTGCTGAGGAGTCCTAGATGTAGAGAATTCCCTTATTATTCCATGTTCTTCACAGAAATTGAAAAATTTGTTTGAGGTAAACTCCCCACCTCTGTCAGACCCGAGGCACTTAATTTTGTGGTCTGATTCATTTTCAGCCAAGTCTTTGAAAGATTGGAATTTTTCGAATGCTTCGTCTTTGTGCTTCATAAGTCCTAACCAAACCATCCTGGAGAAGTCGTTAATGAATAATATAAAGTATTCTTCTCCTCGAGGTGACCTTGTCCTAAATGGACCACATACATCTGTATGGACTAGCTCAAGAGGCCTGCTAGTTGATCCTTCCTTCTTAGGGAAGTTAGTTCTGTTTTGCATACCAAACTGACATGATTTGCATATAGTGTTGTCTGGAATTTTGATATCTGGAAGACCGCAAACTGCCTGGTATTTGCATGCTTTCCTTATTTTTGAAAAGCTTAGATGCCCCAACCTCCGATGCCATAACCAGTGTTCATCATCCTTGCTAAAATAGCATTGTTGTTGTCCTTCTTCAAATATGTATAAATTATTTGGAGTTCTTCTTCCTTTGATCACTATTTTTCCTGTATCAAGATCACGAACACTACATCCATTTGATCGAAATATTACTTCGGTTCCTTGATCGCACATTTGACTGACACTCAGTAGATTATGCTTCAAGCCATCAACATACAAAACATTTCCAGCTTTGACTTTTTCTTTCAATTGAACAGTGCCTTTTCCTTTTATGACTACACGGGTATCATTTCCAAAAGAAAATTTCTTTCCCTTTTCTAAAACATTATATGATTCAAGTTTTTCTTTATCACCTGTCATATGCTTTGAACATCCATTGTCGATGTACCATTGATTTTCTTGTCCTTCTGCATATAAAGCTATCCCACATCTTTCTGGTTGCGGTTCCTTCATTCTCCATGTTCTGGCACTTGAGGTTTGTTCCTTCTGAGTTGTCTTCCAAAACCTTCTCCCGCATTCAGATTCTTCATGACCGAAGTTATTACAAATAGAACATTCAATTTCATTTTCAAGGGCGGAAAAGTTGTTATAGGTCCTTTTTGTGATTCCAGTCATACTTCTTTGTTTTTGAGCTTCTCTAGTCATGATTCTCTTATAGGCAACACATTGAGCTGCTTTGTGGCCACAATTATGGCAAGAGAAACATTGCCATTGAAGAAACTCCTGCGATTGTCAAATCTACTAGCCAAATGTTTGTAGTTTCTATTTTCATCCATTCTTGAAGCAAATTGAGAAGAGTTTACCTATGGCTAATTGTGCCTTCTATTTATCCTTAAAGTAGATTGCCTCCGATTTTCTTGATAGTCTTTGTTCATTTTTGAGGTAAATTGTCCCTGATTTACCTGATAATTTCTATTAGGCTTTTGCTCATTCCTCCTTGCTGCATCAAGATAACTTTTGGATGTGGATGCTTCTCCATTATACGCCAGACCTGTCTTGATTAGTGGAGAATGCTGCACATTGATAATCTCATCCAGAGTTTCAGATCCTTTAACAAATTTAAGATTAAGAGCTTTTGTTTTCTCAATCTATTTTCTAACACCAACAATTTCACATTCCAATTTTTCATGATGTTTTTCCCTTTCAGCCAGTTGACATTGTAGAGAATCAATAATCATATTTTTCTCTTCTAAACAGACTTTGAGTTTAGAAATTTCATCATAAAAACATTCTTCATCTATAGCATCCATGTAATCATCATCTTCAAAAGCCATTAAAAGTTTATAATTATTACCTCGTTCATCTTCATCACTATTTGAAAGTCCATCACTATCTTCATGAGTGTAATAGCTTTTATTGTTTGCATTATGTTTCTATTTCCATCTAATAGATTCTTTCCCCTTGTCAATCTTATCCTTATGAGGACATTTGGCAGAATAGTGACCGACTCTTCCACAAGAAAAGCATTTGAAAGGTAACTTACCTCGGAATCTTCCAGTACCCCGTTGAAGGTTCTTGACAAAATTTGATTCTTCCTCTTCTTTAGACACGTGCCATGACTCATAGTAATCTCCTTTGCCTGAAGTCTTGAAAGTAGCTTCTCTCCTGTCTGATGGTCCTCCTTTCCTCATTTCATAAGCAGTTAGAATTCCGTGCAGTTGTGACATGGTAAGATTTTGTAGATTCTCTTTTTCTTCTATTGCAGAAACTTTAGATTCAAACCTAGGGGACAAGGTTCTTAGAACTTTTTCAACCACAACAACATCTTTTATTTCTTCACCCAATTTTTTCATACAATTAACAATCTCATCTACACGAAGGAAATAGTTAGCCACACTCTCATCATTATGCATTCTGAGATTTTCATACTGAATTCTGAGGGTTTGAAGTTTTGCTCGTTTTACCTGATCATCTCCTTCATAGCTTACTACAATATTGTCCCATATTTCTTTTGCGGATTTATACTGCATAACCTTGACAAATTCTGATTGAAATAAACATCCTAATAGAGTATTGACTGCCTTTGCATTTGTTTCATATTTCTTATTCTCAGCCGGATCTGTAGGAGTTGCTGATGGAAAAGTATACCCTGTATCTATGATATCCCAGACTTCTATACCAAGAGATTGAAGATAGGCAGTAAATCTTACCTTCCAATATATGAAGTTTGTCCCATCAAAAATCGGTGGCCTGATTGATGCTTCCCTCTCGTAGTTGCTCATGATTAAAGATCTACCTTCAAGCGAACAAGCTTCTTCTGAAGGACCTGCTCTGATACTAATTGTTGGAACTAATACTGAGAGGGGGGGTGAATCAGTATTATCAAGTCAAATATTCCTTTTCAAAATCAAATGATATACACTACTTC
Source organism: Pinus taeda (assembly GCA_000404065.3). NCBI lineage: Eukaryota > Viridiplantae > Streptophyta > Pinopsida > Pinales > Pinaceae > Pinus > Pinus taeda. Next base: position 117,817 of record APFE031197214.1, on the reverse strand, counting down.
AGTTAATTAAAACCGCGTATATACACAACTATACAGAAGGAAACCAACGTATACAAAGCAAACTTTTAATTTACTTTATCTTTCTAATGATGATTGTTAATATGTGTTTCAGAATCAAATAACCAGTTACAGTAAAATAGAGCAGAAAGAAAATCACACACAAGAACACAAGATATAAGGTGGAAACCCAATGTGGGTGAAAACCACCTGCTGCAATTCGTCTCTATCTTCTTTTAAATTAGAAACTTGTTTTAAAATGTACTGGTGCAGTCCTTTACGAGTATGCATGATGCAACCTGCAGAGAGCTACAACCCTCTCTCGTTCTCCAGCTTCTCCTAGAAGGGAGCTACAACCCCCTTTAGCTCTTTCACTAGCCAAGATACTAGTACGTAGGTGCTGGCCTACAAAAGGCTACAACCTTCTCTTTCTTCCAGGGACCATGTTTCATAAATTTTCAGACTGGATCCATGAACATCAATCAATCATCAAGAATCAACCAATCTCATTTTCACCAATTAGATCTGAATCAAGTAGATACTTCTCTGAAAGTTGTACCCAAACCACAGTGCCAGAAACCATACACCAAAATCTGAACCCAGAACATAGCAGCAATAAACAGAAGCAGCTAGATCACAACTCAAAACATATACGCTATTTCAATAACCTCCAACATGTGTGCATACGCTTCTGTGTTTGGAACAACCTGCTCATACGCTGTTTTCATTAACTGAACCAGTGTGTATACGCGCCTTCGCTTTACTGAACTTGTGTATAGATCTATAAAGGATAATTCACTCTTTTAGATATTCAAACAATAATTAACCCAGATTATCAGTGTTATAGATCAAGCAAGCACCACATATAACATACCAAAATAATACAAAGATACTATCATTCAATCTTAAACATTATGACCCATCAATAGAACTTATCCTTCTCTTTACGCTAAGGTTCCTCCTTCATTCAGATCCAGATCTGCACCATAACCCAATTACCAGTATTCCAGATCTACTGCTTTATTAGATTTTCAATAATAATCCAGATAATCGTTTACCACATGATCTCCTTCCTCTTTTATAGTCTTAGGCCTTCCACAATACCACGGTCCAAAACCATAATAAACCAATACCATGGACCCAATACTAGGGATCAACACATTTGACGAGACGCCAAGGTCCAAAACCATAGGTTCAAATCCCAAGGACTAACTACCATGGTCCCAAAGCAAGTTCTCCAACATATACAGGCCTTTGTTACGTCTAACCCGCGTGTATACGCGCCTTATTCTGGATGAACCTGCGTATATGCCTTTTCCTTCATTCTAAAAGCCTGAACTGAGATTTGTTACCAAAGAGAGTTGCCATCAAGGACAACACCTATGACATAGCTCTAAATCAATGCCATAGTGCCAACACACACTAGGATCAGTTGTAATGTCCTGTTGTTGTTGTGGAATTCCTTTCATAGAGGCAGGGATTCCAGAATGTTCGAAGTAACCGGAGTCTCTAAGGATGTTGGAGTGCTTGCTCCAACCAACCTAGGGGACTTTGGTCCAGTTAAACGAGTTTGCTTTGTCCAGAATGGCTTCGCTTCCAGAGTCAACGATGGTTGACTCATAAGTCTCCGTGAACGACGGGGTTTCAATTGACTTTCCTCCACGATTGCAGATTACTTCATCAACTCAAAATAAAGGGAAAAATGTTTTTTGAATTAAATGAATTTTAGATGCTTTGACACAACTTGTTTTTTCAATTTTAAAGAGTCGAGAAAAAACAAAAGATGACTCTAGTTGCCTTCAATTTTTATTGAGCTCGAAGTGACAAGCGCTTAGAGGACCTTTTCCTTTAAGGAGCCTGAAAAGGAGAAAAATGGACTTCTCTGGAGATTTAGGCAGAGAGGATTACCAAACCAATCGAAACTGCAAAATACTTTTTATGGTACGGTATTCAGTCTTCCCGAACACTGTGTTTGGTGCATTACGATCGATAGGGCGGCAAACATGGCTTCCTAAGGATAAAGGATGCAGCCTATTGTGGTCTCCCAATATATACACGATGGTACGTGGGAGCACAAGTTCGTACTGGCACTTATCGTCTCAGACTGGAGGAATCGCCCAACCAGCACTTAAAGGAACAATTACCAGGCTTTACGACACCGGAATACGTCTCTAGCCTAGACCTCTAGATGTTGTGCGTTAAGTTCCACAACATTGTTAGATTCATTGAGATTTATTTTAAGTTGATCTTCCTTAATAGTTTGCCTTTCAGGTTCACCACGTGATGTATGTATAATTCCTAAATGCAGTCTAAGATGATAAACAGACGTTTTATCTTCTTTCAGCAATGAAAATCCTAGCTACTAAGGGGAAGAAAGTCAAGCATCTTTTCTTCATAGAGCACATAGCACACGCTAATATGCACAATCCTAAATCAAGCCAAGCATTCAAAATGCAAATGCACATGCATGTATTGATTTTCAGCTCTCTTAATGTGTAAATGGTGCTAAGAAAGCTATGTGCAAAATTGAATTACTTTTAAAGCGACTGTACTCAACAAAATTCTTTTTCAAAATGAAGTGAAAGCAAGAGAGACACTTTGCAATTTTGAAATGGAAATTGCATTTCGACACTTTAAAACTAGTAAATCAAATCCTATGCAATAGTAACCGTATAATCAACTATTTGAAACAATGGAATTGCTTTCTAAAACTGAAAACGGCAGTGACGACACTTTCATATCTAGAGACGACAGTTCGACTATGCTACTTTTTGCAAAAGAGAACTAAAATGACGCACAATACATAAAAACGTTTATAGTTCTTTGCACTAAGGTGGTGGAATAATGCAAGAGAAGGGGGTATTCACAGGAGTACACTATTTATAGACAACAAAAACTCTTGAATAAGACTGAAAACAGTGAGAAAACTCCACAGTCGGAGGGTAAAATCAATCCTCCCTGACCATCGCACCTATTACACAGTGAACTCAGTATGGAGCGCACCTACTCCATTCGGGAAGTGTGATGGTTACACTGCACGATTTTGAATGAGATTTCACTCACAGTTTGCAGTTTAGTTCAGGTGTTTAAGCTGAATAAGTACAGATCAATGTATGTAAAAACACAGGGGTGATCTAAGAGGTTACTAGAGCCACCACTAAGGGCAATTAGATTGATTGTAGATCTATTGTTTAATTCATAAACAAAACCTGGAGATTGACTGAAGCAACATTGATCTACTTTGCATTTGTATGAAAAATGCAATTCGAAGGCTAGCTGGCTTGACTTCAGGCTCCACCTGTATGTTTATAAACGAAACAAGGATAGATAGGCTAACAAGTAATCTAGTCGCTCCCCAACGGAGCCACCATTTTGTTATACGGGAATAGTGTCCACACAGATGCTCCTATTCCCACTAAGATGGGTGGCTATCTTAGAAACAAACAATCAAAGTCTACTATTGATTCCTTTTATGAAAATAGATGAGAGGAGAACCAAGAGGGCCAAATTGAGTCTTGCGCTCAATTTCCTCTCTTTCTTGATAGAGTTTTGTCGCTTGCTCTTTGTCTGCTCAGCTTCAAAAGGACCTGTAGAATCATAGCAACATACTACTATGCAAGAAAAAAGGATGTAAGTTCATAAATAACGTCGGATCAGATGTGCATTAACCATATACAAGCATATATAAACAAGTACACAAGAATATGGAAGGAAACAAGAATAGCTTTATTCAGATAGAAAGTAGCAAGAGGATTACAACCATGAGCAGCTCTGACCCAACATCATCCTCCAGCTAAGAATCCCTTCTTCACCTCAAGCAAAGCAAAATCACCCAACACTGTGAATGTACACCAGAATACTAATAACACTTCTCTATAAGTTACAAAATTTCAGCCTCTAGATCTCTGTGATGAGGGATCCATATATAGATGATGACAAAGAGGTGAGTCATCTTTTGGGATCTTGATTAGTGTCCTCTCTCTGATAGTTACTGCTTCCACTTGGAGAATGATGATCTCTTACTCATCCCTGGTCGAAAATGGAGTGGCAAGTGTCAGAGGGGAAGCTTCTAGAAGATTTCATGATCTTCCACCTCGCATTTTTGTCCCTGCCATTTGTCCATTCCCGATCATCGCACCCTACAGAGGAGAAAAATAGTATGCATCACACCATGTACATTGGGACGGTGATATGCATCGCACCCTCTGCATTGAGCTTTCAGTATGGTCTAGTTTTGACCATTTATGAGCAGTTTTCAGTGGAGAACTTCTGGTAGATGATATAATCAGTTGACCTTGTTCCTTTAGGCAGTGAAGAAACACTTTTAGGGACTTAAGAGCCCTCAGTTTATGGACATTTGTGATTGGGGTTGAAGTGCTCAAAAATATCTATAACACCCATGTAGTGCCATGACGCTCCTCTACTTCCCTCCTCGAAGTTCTTTGTTTGACTCCTCTGAGTCTCTACTTTCCGTCTAAAAGTTCTCTTTTGGACTCCATCTGAGTCTTGATTTCCCTCCTGGAAATCCTTCTGCTGCTTGTCAAGATGCCCCTACTCTGATTGTTTTGTACAATTGCACTACTAATCCAGGTTCCTCGGCTAGAAACCCTCATTAATAACTCCTCTAGCCCTGCTCTATCAGATACTATTCTAACTACAGTACCTCGCCAGCTCCAGTCTACAATATTTCTGTAGCCTTCTAGACTCCAAAAACTGCCTCTCTATGAACTTTGTCAGCCCCTCTCTACCTCACAATGGATTTGTGTCACCCTAGATGGGTCTGCATCAGCCCTGGGATGCCTTGTGTCAGCTCTTTGGCCCTCTATGTCAGCAACGTTGGCCTCTTTGAGGCTCTGCACAACTCCCGACTTCTTTTGTGTGTCTCTCGCTAGCTCTGTGTCACACTTCGTAGATTGTATGCTGCTAGAAAAAACTCCTGTCACCTCATGATAGTTGTTTTATGCTGCTATTGCTCCCCTCAACTGATGTCTTTTAGTCCTCCTATGATCTGCAATCATGCTCTGATACCATGTTGAAGTTTATAAGTTTACTTAGTTTAGAAACCCTCCATGTACTTTTTCTGATTTATTCCTACCTACTTGTTATTTTTCTTTAACAAGTTATTTACAAAGTAAATACTCAAAATAAACACCATTGCATTCTCAACATATTATAGATCAGCAACTAAAAGAAGCAAGAGAAAACACACCACATGACACCATTATTTTTGGATCAATGTCCCCAGAAAAACCCATTGTGGGAAAACCGGTGCAGCTATCTGAGGGTTTTCTTATTAAGAAATATCAGAGTACAATCTAGGTGCTGAAACTGGCCTACCCAAGAGAGAATTTCCTTAGCAACTATACCTCACAGTTTGAGAAAAATCTCCTGGCTGAAACCCCGGAAAATACTTCCGACAGTTCCTCAGCACAAAATTTCTTTGCAACCTCAGCGTCTGCCCAATATGGACTCTGTCAGCCTCTCCTAGCCTAGCATTGGCCCTGCATTAGCCTTCCTTGGCATGCGTTAGCCCTAAGATGCCCTGCGCTAGCTCTGGGAGCCTCTGCATCAGCTACGCTAGCCCATCTGGTGCTTTGCGCAACACGTGGTTGCCTCTGTGTGGCCCTGCATGAGCCCTTGCTGGCTCCACATCACTCTTTAGCTGTTGTGCTACTCTCCCACACACTCTTTGCCTTCTCTATTTCTCTGTACTCAATTCCCCTTAAATGCTCTCCCGATCACCAATTCTACCTCTCTTAGCAAACACTACTCTAGAGAATAGAGTGACTGATCACTCTAGTGTGTTCCCCAAGTGACCCTCAAGCCCCCTCTTGTACTTTTTCCGTTGACATCTCAATGACTAACATTAAGTCCCTAATCATGGCTAAGATTCGATTTAGCTTGATCCATGTCTTTTGGACCATTCTAACGTAGATTCATATTATTACACATTAATATTATATTTTCCCTAAGTTTAGACTTAGGGGCTTCATTAAAAATATTAATTATTTTAATATCACCTGAGTTGTTTAGAATATGCACAAACCGTTTCTGGGTATTGGATATCTCATGTGCGCCAACCTCTTTACCAAATTTCGTGGCTATATCACATCCTATGCTACCCAAAATCAACATAGGGGTCCACGCTCCCAGTTGCGGACTCATCAAGGCCTCCTACACACTCAACTATAGTAGCCTTCCCCTTTTTCCTAAGTATAGGAAGCAGAGCCTTCCTGCCTTAGAACTTGCCCAAAAAAATCTCTATCTTGACTTAGTTATCCTTTTCTACCTCTTAGTCTCACTATTGTTAGTGCCTAAATCTACCTTAGGCTGAAGGAAGGCAGGTCTAGGGTAACATCAAACCACGCTTAACCTGGTAGCTAGCCTTACCAGGTTGGGAGAGGGATCCCTCCTTATCAATCTAAATTAGAATATGGAAAATAGGGCTTGAGATGACTAAAACTAAATGCCGATTTTAGGCTAGGTATATTAGGTTAGAGGATTTTGTTTGATTTTGAGGGTTGGTTGCTGGATCAAATGTAGAAGGCAGTTTTTGGTTCGGGAAATCAACTCAGATTTACATGAATTTCTGTGGGGTGAGGTAGGCAGTGTTTTGGCACTTTGAATTGGATTTTATGGTAAGTATAAGACCATTGAGGAGTTTTAGAGGTCATACGAGGTTCATGAGTATTCTTCAAACATCAGAAAACATTAAAAACTAAATGTATCCTCAAAGCAGAGCACTGAATATCAATGGATTCCACTTATTAATCTTGATTCATTTAGTTATGAAGGAAAAGATAGATGCTGGCAAATATACACATAAGAGAAACTAAATAATAGAGGAACAAACAATTCCAAGACACATTACCATAAGAATCCCACAAAATGCTGCAAGACCCTGGTTCATTTCCTTACCAAACTACAAAAGTTATTTACAATGAAGCTCAAAGCATCCACAAGAGTCCAACACTTTTTCCAAAGTCCAACCTTTACAAATGACTAAGAAATTACATAATATAGACATCAAACCACCTATGCTAGCCATCAGGGATTGAATCCATAAGTCAAGGAGTTGTTTCAACAACATCTAAACTAGGAACTAGAAAATAAGTAGAACAACTTGCCTCTAAAACTATGGAAACTGATTCATTCAACTGCAAACCACCTCTAACTGATGTATCTACCCCCTATAGTCATTAATCATCATATTTACATCATATTACATCATTAACCATTACAAATTTACTAAGAAGAAGAGAAAAAGTCAACTGCTAGTCAAACTGGGCGAAATTCTAAGTTTTTAGGCAAAATTGGCAAAAATTTGCCTAATGCGTAGCACCACTTCAAGGCTGCTTTTGGAGGCATTCCACTCATCCAAATCAGGCCCAAGATATATTTTTGGAAAGCACTGCCTATCTAGCTTTTGGAACATTTTGAATTTTCTGATTTGGAGTTGATTTTCCCCTCCAAAAATCATTTCTCCCAAGATTGGTTCCTGTGGGTCCAAAAAGTGGTAGAGAGGGCATTTTTAGGTGCTTTTTTCCCTTTAGGTGACCCAGATCTCCTCCAAATCTTATGAAACTATTTGGGTTTCATTTTTTTTCCATGGGGAATCCAAAAATGCAAGCCATTTTGCAAAATACTACACCAACTCAATGCGCATTACCAGTGGCTGTTATGCTTCTTAACCTGCAAAAGATACCCAAATACAGAATATGCGAAGAAAAGAGACCGAGAACACAGAATGGCAATGACTTTATTATTCAGAGAGAAATGTTCACTTGCCTCTTCGAGGGGGCAACCTCCAATAGAGCAGAGCTCGATTACAAAAATAAGACACGATGCTCCTCGCAAGGAGTTACTATCCTTTATATATGAC
>APFE031197214.1:94432-109928 GCA_000404065.3 Pinus taeda | reverse complement strand
GAGAGAATGAACCGTCAGATCACTACATATCGTGACCGTCGGATTGTAAGTTACAAAATGTACAACGATAAAGAAACACACTTTACCTAACTCTATAGTATATACTAGACCAAGTTGAACTTAACTATTTCCTATGTGTCAGAATATCCTAACAGTTGGTTATTAATTGTACTGAGAATATCAGTTTTAAGATTTTCCAACAGATTTCCCATCTCTATCCTAGTTACACTACTTGTGGTTGGTTTGACAACTCGACTTGTAAGTTCTTTTGGACTTTTCCCAACTTTGACTTGACTACGAGAGTACTTACCATAATCTGAACTCTCGGCAAATGATTTTTGATAAACATCGCCAGAGCTTATGAGATTAAGTAATTTTATGCAATCATCCCTTACACCTTTCAGAAAGGTGGTTCTAACTTTGGTTGTGTCGAGAGAAACTTGCTTGGTCTTTTGGCAATTGTAAAGAAACCTTTCCAAGTAGTCTTCTAGGCTTTCTTCTTCAGTTTGCTACATTTTAAAGATGTCATTCTTGGCATCCCTAGGCCTACAATAATCCTGGTATTTCTGAAGAAAGGTTGCTTTCATATCATCCCAAGATAAAATAGTGTGTTCCCCTAGACTCATGAACCATCCTAATGCTGACTTTTTTAAGGTGGTTGGAAAAAGTTTTAACTTTTGAGCATTATCTGTATAATTACAACTTCTACACTGTATATCAAATTCGAATAGAAATGCATCAGGATCCTCAAATGACATAGAAGTGGGGTAATGATGACAACAGAATGTTCTTCATGGTGACATTCCTGGTAATGTCGAGAATTGGAAATCCAAACATTTTTGCTTCACTGGTTTCTGGATTATCAACTCTTTCTCCTTCGCCATCCCTCTTCTCGTTCCACAATTTGGAAGTTGTGGAAGTAGGTGATGTCTCTCCTCCGGATGAGGGTTCAGCTACGAGTTTATCTGGAATGTACCAATGTACTATCCCAACTACAGTTTGAACTTCCTCTACTACTGTCTTTGTTTCTCTTCCAGCCTTCTCTGCTTCAGGCTACTTTACTAATGTCTCCTTTGCTACTTGTTGAGGAGTATTCTCAATTTGTACCATAGCTTCAGATTCACCATTATTCTTTATATCTCCAGTTATTGCCACTGGACTTTTCTCCTTTAGAATTTTCCCTGCATAGGGATTAGAAAAAATAGTTGGGTTAACAATTTTGGGACCATATAGATTTTCTGGCATTTTTTATGAAACAAACCTACCTTTCCTAACTATAATTCCTTTCATGTAATAAAAACATCAAACTTTAACTACTTACCAAAAGAGAGGACAACTTAACTTTGGAGCAACCCCACCAAAGTTGATGCGCATGTTCTTACCTCTCATCTTACCATCTTCTCTCCACCCTTAGGTAATCCTCAATATCACTCAAAAAAAAGCAAAAAAACTAAACCATTACCTATTACCGTTTACAGCTCCCCGACAACAGTGCCAAAAATGTTGGTACAATTATATACATAATATATCACCAAACATCAAAGTATCAACCAAGGATCATAATCAGTGGAGTTGATGCACTATATGTGCCAGAAACAGGTAATCGATCTACTTGTCTAGTATAGTGGAAAAGAAAGTAACTTAAATCAAACTAATCTCAACCCTTAGATGTTTTATAGCTTACTTAGAACTCATTGGGAAATAATGAAAAAAATCCTATTGTGAACTTAAAGAAGAAATCTGATCTTTATAATACTTTACTAATGAAATACATGCTCTCACATGTTAACTAATACACAACTTTAACTAGTACCGGAAATCAATCATTAACAAGTACAGGAAACTATATGCTACAGAACTGGTACGGGAATCTGTCTAATATAGGGATTAATCAGTGCAGGAATTTAACTCAACAGAAATCCAAGCAAGATTATGAACTATAACAATGGACTATTGTTACGATTAGAAAACTTGTCAAAGAGGAAGAGATTTTTTTCGACGGAGCGATCGCTGCGACCTGGAGCCTGACCTAGCCTGCACCTGCAGCTCTCCAGGCTTCGCCTGGCAGGGGCGCTGCTGCCCTCCCCGACCCCTGACCTGCTTCCCTCATTGGCCTTGCTTCCATCGGGTTCTGCCTGCCCCGTGCTGTTCCGGGAGCCTCCTTCTGCCTCCACCTCGCGCCTCTTCGGGGTTATGGCCGCTTAAAGGTTGGCCTCCCCCCCATCCTCCCCAGCGGGCCTACAATGGCAGGCTCCGCCTCCCCGCCTCCGGTCTCTGAGTCCCCTGAGGAAATCTTCGCCTCGCTCTTGACGGAACCTTCTGAAGCCAGACCCCATCCCGCTCTTTCAAAGTTCATTAAAAAATTGGATGAGATCCCTGAGGTTATCCTTCCTCCTTCCCTTCCTCGAAAATCGGCAATAGCTTTATCTGAAAGAGGACTTGTTGGACAGTTCACTGGTCTTTGGCCATCTCCTCGCACTGTTCAAAAATGGGTGGAGCGCAACTGGAGCTCAATGATTCAGGGAAAGATCGCTATCAGATTCTGCGGGAGAGGATACTACACCTTCCTGTTCGAGTCGAAAGAAGACAAGAGCCTCATTTTCCGCAATGGCCCCTACTTCATGGACACAAGAGGGCTTTATCTGAACAGATGGACCCCGGATTTCGACCCGGAAATGGACATCCCAAGCGCCGTTCCCGTGTGGGTGCGCCTCCCCCATCTGCCCCTCCACTGCTGGGGGGATGAATCCGTCAAAGCAATCGGCAACTCAGTCGGAAAATACATAGACAGATCAGAACCAAGGGAGAACATGCATGCATGCGCAAGGATTTGTGTGGAAGTCGACCTGGGGAAAGGACTGCCAGAAGCAATCAAATTAAAGGTGGATCAATGGATGCACATCCAGCAGCTGGATTACGAACAACTACCCTTTAAATGCAAGGTATGTCACGAGTACGGCCATTTCGCCAATAGATGTAGTAAGCTAAAAGTAAATGATGTAGAGCATAATGAGGAAAATGTAGGAGGCTCTTGGGAACAAGTTAAAAGGAAAAAGCATAATCCGGGAACTAGCTCCACTGCACCTCTGACATCAAGCCTTCCTCCTCCTCCTCCCCCTCCTCCCTCAGCCTTCCCCTCCTCGCCCAACCCCTTTGAATCTTTAACAGCAGAAGTCCCGTCTTCCCCTCCTCAATCCCCTCGCCCAGCTTCTCCTCGCTCCAACCCTCCCCCCTCTCCTACCCCCACCATTGAGAGAATCCTTACCAGAAACAAGGCAAAAGAAGTGAACCAGCCATCAGACCCTCCGAGAAAAGCTGGCAGAAAATCGAACAAAGAACTGAGAGATGAAACAGCTGCTAAGGAGATGGCAACCGGCACTCAGCAACCCATGGACTCTTTTTTAGGCAAGTTAAAAGGGAATGGCGAAAAGGCCAAGGAGAAATCAGGACTCCACCCCACAACAGGTAAATAATGAATTTGGTCTCTTGGAATTGTAGGGGGATGGGCTCTTCCCTAAAGGTGAAAGCAATCAAGGATCTTATGAACCAGGAACAGCCAGACATTCTCCTAATCCAGGAGACCAAAACTACCGAGAAGGACTTCACTCTCCAAACACAAAGATTCAAAAACTACTCAGGCACATCAAAAGGCTCAGATGGGGCCTCAGGGGGAATAGGTACATTATGGAACAAAAATAAGTGGGAAATCAGCAACTCACAGCTATGCAACTGGTGGATCAGAACAGATTTAAGGAACAAGAGCACACAAGAGGTCTACTTCATATATAATATATATGCACCGAACCACTACAGAGATAAAACCAGCTGTTGGAACACTTTAGAAGCAGACCTCTCCTCCATCCAGAGCAGTCTGATAATCCTTGGGGGAGACATGAACCTAATTAGGCAGGTGGAAGAAAAATTCGGTGGGAATTTCCACCCAGACCCATCGAGAGACAAGCTAGAAACAATCATCCAGCTCTTCAACCTGATCGACACCCCTTTGTCGAATGGTAAATACACTTGGACCAACAAGAGAGCAGGTTCTCACAATATAAAAGAGAGGTTGGACAGGTTTCTCATACAGGAAGGGATGGCCAGCAACTTTCAAGCAATTAGAAGTCACATAATCCACGGAACAGCCTCGAACCATAAGGCGGTGGTCCTCTCTCTGGATAAAGGAATAAATTTAGGCCCCCTTCCCTTCAAATACAACAAGTCTTGGGACAGCTATGAAGACTTTCGCTCTCTTGTGCGAAATCAGTGGGCAAAGGAAGTATCAGGCTCACCACACTTCGTATGGGAAACAAAGCTAAAACAATTGAGGATAGCTATAAAGCAGTGGGCGAGAGAGACGGCAAGATCTGAAAGAAAAAAGAAAAACGACCTGCTGTTGGAAATGGAGAGATGGCATAAGGAAAAAGAACAAACTCAACACTCAACAGAGGACATAGATAAGGAAAAAAACATGTTTAAGGAGCTATATAGGCAAAATCGCGTGGAGGAAGAGGAACAAAGAATGAAATCCCGCTGCCTATGGTTGAAAGCAGGGGACAAAAATACCTCTTTCTTCCACAATAATGTCAAGACCAGAAGAGCCAGAAACCAAATTGACAAAATAGAAGTGGATGGGAGAGAATTGAAGGAGCAAGAAGAGATAAAAAACGTAGCCTTTGAACACTTCAAGGCTCTCCTCACGGCAGACCCCCAACAAAACGACAGCGCAGCGTTTCTCAGTGCATTAGAGAGCAAAATAAAGGCGGAGCATAACAGCAAACTGGAGCAAGACCCCACAGAAGAAGAAATTAGAGAAGCTACCTTCAGCATGCAACAAGACAAGGCTCCGAGGTTGGATGGCTTTTCAGTTGCATTCTACAGGCAGCATTGGGAAACCATAAGGAAGGACTTTGTGAGAATGGTGAAAAACGCCTTCAGAAAGCACAAGCTGGGGGACAACACTAAGTCCTCTCACATTGCCTTGATTCCCAAGGAAGCAAACCCCAAATCATTTGATAGATTCCGCCCCACATCTCTTTGCAATGTCTCGTACAAGATCATAACAAAAATAATCGCCAACAGGCTCAAGAATCTCCTTCGGCTTCCTATTATAATCTCCGAGAACCAGGGTGGCTTTGTCCCAAAGAGGCAGATCATAGATAACGTTATTCTAATACAGGAAGCCATTCACAGCAGTCTCAACAAAGGAGAACGAGGAATGATCATTAAGCTGGACATGGCCAACGCATTTGACAGAGTGGACCATTCCTTCTTAAGAGCAGTCCTAAAAAAATTCGGGTTCTCCTCCAATATAGTCAGCATCATAAGTGGGTGCATCTCCAACCCTTGGACCGCCCCGCTGATCAATGGTCGCCCAAGCAATTTCTTCAGAAGTTTCAGGGGTCTAAGGCAAGGCAGCCCGCTATCCCCTTTCCTTTACATTATCATGGCGGAAACTCTAAGTGTTCACCTAGAAAATCTCCGCCTCAAAAGAGAGATAACGGGTATATGCATTGAAAGAGGAATAAAGGAGATAAATCACTCGCTATTCGCGGATGACACTCTTCTAATTGGGGGAGCTTCCAGTTTGATGGCGAGGAGGTTCAAAAGAGTTTTGGATGCTTTCCTTCAGGTATCCGGGGGTAAATTAAACAACAGGAAATGTAAAATTTACACATGGAACGTACCATATCAAATACAACAAAGTATATCCCAAATTTTAGACATCCCTCTCCAAAGAAACTGGAGTTCTTTCTCTTACTTGGGCTTACCCCTGGCAAAGGAGCACATCAAAGCGGAGGTATGGACAAAACACATAGAGAAGATGAGAAGCCTCCTTCAGAGTTGGGGAGTCTCTTGGCTAAACCTAGCAGGCAGAACTATCCTCATAAAGGCTGTCCTTTCAGGTCTCCCAATCTACCAATATGCGGTAATTATGGCTCCCGCAAGCATCCACAAACATATGGAACTTATAATGAGAAGCTTCCTCTGGCAGGGAGGAATGCAGGACACAAAGAAGTTCAGCCTAGTCAACTGGGGCCAAGTCACTCTCCCTTATGAAAAAGGAGGTCTCTCTATAAAAATTCCAAGTCTCTCTAATCAGGCTCTGGGGCTCAAACTGATCTGGAAGATCATCTCAGGAAAGGGATCGTGGTGGGTGGAGACAATAAAAAGAAAATACCTCAGCGGCCCAAACTCCAACATCCTCAATGACTCCATAGTAGACAGACCCTGCACTCCGGTGTGGCGCTTAATTAAGAAAGTCCTGCCCCACTTCAGAGAAAATGTCTCCAAACTCCCAGGCAACGAAAAGAACACCAATATTTGGGCAGACAGAATAATGACTTCCAATCCAAGGAACCTACTGCAAGAGCTCAGGCCATTACAGGATTGGATGGAAGACCGAAGGATAACCACTTTGTATGACATCTCTTCATGGAATCAAAATAGATGGAGAGATTGGAAAGAGCTGCATCTACCCCAGGATCTCAAAGAGTTATGGCACAACCTGAAGTCTTCCCTCTCTGGATTAGCACCAATCAATAAAGAGAAAGAAGACAGATATATCTGGGATTCATGTGGAGGGCCCTTCTCAGTTAGAGAAGGGTACAAATCTCTCCAAAACAGAAATCCTACAGCTAATTGGAACCTCCACATAGCGACTTGGAAGTCAGAATGCATCCCCAAGGTAAAACACTTCAACTGGACCCTTTTAAAAGGGAAAATTCTAACAGCAGAAAACCTGACGAAGAGAGGAATCCAAGGTCCCTCGATCTGCTGCTTCTGCAAAGCAGAGGAGGAGTCTATACAACACTCCTTCCTCCTCTGCCCTTTCGCTCAGAACTGTTGGAATCAGCTAGCAAGCCCCCTGGAAGTCCGAGGAAACTACGATCAGGTGGACACCCTTCAGAAAAATTGGAAAAAAGACTTTCCTCATCAAAGAAAAGGCAAAAACAATATAATCAGAGTTTGGAAGTGCATCCCCGCCACCCTCTGCTAGAATCTCTGGCTTGCCAGGAACAACTATGTCTTCAACAACACACAACCAAGAGCGGTCACTATAATAGCAAAGATAATGGCCAACATATCCGAAGCGGTGAGCGTGAACTCCATAACTACTCCAGATCAGACGAGCTGGGCTCAAGAGGAAAAGGACTGGTATAATAAATTCAACATTTGTCACACCCAAAATCCTCCCCCTAAGAGCAAAGCACACCAGAAACCCATCTGGAAGCTCAGGGGAACCAAGGAAGAGATTCTCCAATGGATACGCGCCCAAAACCGCCCTACTCTCTTCTTTGATGGAGCATCAAAGAACAACCCTAGAGCAGCAGGAGCAGGAGGCATAATAAAAGACCACAATGGGACATCTATCTATCGATATGAATGGGGTCTTGGGAAAGCTTCAAACAATGTAGCCGAAGCTTATAGTCTGCTTCTAGGCTCCACAATTCTTTCCAAAAGGGGCTTGAGGAACGCCATCATCCTAGGGGATTCAGCCATCATCATATCTTCTATGAACACAGGGAAAGAATTCATAAAGGAAGGTCTCAACAACACCAGAGCAAGGATTATAGACAATCTAAGAGACATGGGGGAAATAACCTTCTTGCATGTCCTCAGAGATCACAACGCAGAGGCGGATTTTCTAGCAAATGAAGCAGTCAAAAGGAAGCAAGGTCAGGTACGTGAGGATGACAGAACCTATGAAAGAGCAATCCCATAAGATCCCTCCATGTCAGCTCAGCCATCAGATCAGCCCTCTCAAAAACTGTCAAAAAATCCACTTCAGCATCGGTCCTTCCGACCTCAATCCTCCATCCCTCTTCATGCTGTCGCCTCCCATCATTTCCTTCGACCTTAGCGCCATGCTCCCTCACCCTCCCCGTGAAGTTTATCCTGACTTTTCAGGTAACTATCCCCTCAGTCCCCTTGGAGATCGCACTCCAAATTTGAAGCCAGATTCTCCCTCGGTCTCTGAAGTAAAAAAAATCTCGCTCAGGCATCATGATTGCATTCCCTTCACCCTTTATATCCCCCCTTCCTCCTCAGGCTTTCTCAGATCTTCATTGCTCCTTCAGTCTTAGTCTGGAACAGTGGTCTATGTAGAGCGTGATGGTGTAATCCCTGTGAGCGTTTGTGAGAGACAGTTGCTCCGCCCCCCTGCTCCCAGCACCAAGCGAAGCACCCAGCAGCTCCACAGTTCGGTCCTCTGGATCAGTACAGGCCGAGTTCTCTTCCACAACACCTACAAGCGGGGACACCTTCCGAAATCCGCCAACAGCTGGAGGGACACAGAGCCTTGCTCTTCGTTACTGGTAATCGCTTTTTTTAGCTCTGAGTACATTTTTCTTACTGACTTCGGGTTTCTGGGCAGCTGCAGAGGCTTGGTCATTGTTTCGCTGCACCCTCTCCACAGCCTCCATCGCCATCCGCTCTTCTCCCCTCTGATTCACTCCCCCAGTATTGCTCTCCTCTTAAATCCCCTTCTCCTCGCTTCCCTCCACTCAGATTCCTGCATTCAACTCAGCAACATGGAGGATCAGCAAGGCAACCAGGGAGCGCAACAGCGAGTTATTAAACCCATGGACCAACTCTTCAACAAAGAATGCACAATGTGCAAGGCTCACACAGTTATGATCAACAGGTTTGTCCAACAGTTCAACGAGCTAAAGAGCGACTATGAATCCGACAGCAGATCGAAGCGCAAGAAACTGGAGAAGCAGAAGGAAGAAATAGAAAGCTTGAAGGGAAGGTGTAGTCATTTAGAGGAAGCAATAGAACAGATCAAAACTCTCACACAGAGCTACCAAGCTTCAGCTTCCACCAAAGCAAGTGCCAAGAAAGATCCCATGCCCGATGACTCGGTCACCCAGAAACTCCCCTAAAATCCATGCACTGCAAATTTTGCTACATAGGAGGCGCTTTTGTTAGGCAATATAGTCGTTCCCTCTTCAATTTCAATTACCATAGAGGCAGAAATGAGGAAAGTGGGTCTGCGCACCCGGTTTTGCTCCTCTTCGCCCAAACTTACGATAGTAATGTAATAGAACTATGCTTCTGTTTTTTATAATACAAAAGTACCCGACTTCGTTAAAAAAAAAAAAAAAAAAACAATGGACTATTGTTTGTTCTAAAAGATGTATAAATCTGCAAATCGACAAGCTCAGTAACTGTAACTTTATCTTGCAAACCAAAGCAATCTCATCTACCTATAACACATAAAATCAATCTGCTGATCTTTAGGAGAAATACACACAGCTATAAATATATTGATAACAACACTCTTTATTAAAGCATTAGTTCATACAATTCTTTAAACACTCCTGTATTCAAGAAATTACTCCACACTGCAAATATATCTATCTATTGATTCAAAAAACAAAGTATTAATACGGTACTGAAAACAAAGTATCTTTATGGTACTACGTAATGAATGATGATGATAAATTAGATCACACAACTATTGAAACAAAATGCTAATTGCAATAAACTACAGAAAAAGCTCACTGAGATGATGATGGTGGGCCCTTGCTAAGACCAACCGACAGCTTAAAGAAACCTACAGTCTACTGAAATGTAAAACACGATTTCATAATGGTTGCATCTGTATTAATTTTTGGAAGAAAATTTTACAAACAGTTCCTAAGCGAACTTAACAATATAATCAAATGTTACATACGAGTGTTCAGACTAGCATCATCTATCCTTTTTCCTATCATCTATAGGTCCTCATTAAATAGAGAAACAACCTAGTATAAAAACTATAGACAAATCTCAAGGAGATCAGTTTCATTATTCTTCACGTCTCAGGGTTTATCCTCATGACACGTAGTGCATGAGGATAAAACATATCTTTGTAATTTTTCCAACCGCTGCTTTAAAAATACACAAGAGATCTTGGTCAAAACCGCATGCTTTGTTCTCTTGGTGCGGTACTGGATCATCGTCAATATTAGTACCGGAATGTTCAGGAACTCCTGTTACAGGTACTGGATGAGCAATATGCAGTAAGGGTGTTGGACGACTGTTGCGTGGTGTGGGATGTTGAAGAAAAATGTAACTAGTTTTGGTTTTCATGACATTGTAATTGTGATTTTTGTAAAACAAGAAAATAAATTTATCATTCCTTGCTGCATGTGTTTCATGAGAAAGAGGTTTATTTTACAGATGGCTCCCATTGAGAGCCTTAGCATGTCAAAGAGTGAATGTCATGCTCTTCTTGAGCATATATGTAATGCATATAAGTCTACCTAGTGACTAGATTAGCCCTCCAAGACAAGCACAATCCTCTTGAAATGAGGAGCAAACAAAATGATGTCAAATACAGTTATGTCGGCTCAAATGAAGTGACACAACACTTCACTGTCATGTCGGCTTATTTATGGACACGCAACAACTATATATACCCAGCTAGGGTCACCAAAGAAGCTTAGATTTTCGGACAAGTCTGGAATGTCAGATAGGTACAGGAAGGTACATAATTTCGGTGATAAGTACAGTGATCTCCTCGCATACTTCTCTGTAGTAACGGCCTAGTTAAAGGGTCACTGTAATATAGCCTCGACATAATTGCAGTAGACCTCGGTGCAAGAAGAACAGGGCTACGATCTTGGTGAAGGTTACAGTGCAGAAGAAGATATGATCATGACCTCGGCACTCATGAGAGAGGAAGGATCTTGGTGCAGTATATATATCCTACACACAATCATCATTGTGATTATGACAACAATCATGATACTAACAAAGATGAATATTTCAGTACAACTGTATATATATATATATATATCTAAATGAAGATCTCATTGATGAGATAAGGTTCTCGGTGAAGGTGTAGCATTGATACAGCAGTAATAAAGATCTCAATGAAGGAGCAGTCATGGTGCCGCAGTGATCTAGCTGAAGAAGCAGTCATGGTACAACAATGATGATGATGATCTCAGCAGTGGCAAATAAGAGGATTGGTGTATTGGTCTGGGAGTGGCCTAGTAGGTCAAGGGTCATGGTCTTGTTATACATCAACTGGAATCTCTATAAGAAGATTCTGTGCAGGTTTTCCTCTCCAATAGGGAGAGGTTTTGGCCCTCGCAAGATGCCAACATCTTGTGTTCTTGTCTCTTTGTTTTGGTAGCTATTTGATGAACTAAAGAAGACACACTCTAATAATAATAAGTGAAGATTGGTATAAGAAGAAAAATTGAAAACTCCTCACAAATAGTTATCATGCTAATAAGAATCTAATTAACTCTAATTGCCCTAGATTCTTCAACATGGTATCCGAGCTAAGGTGCTAAAGTCAAGGAAAGGGCAGCAAAAAGAGACACTTAAGGATCAACTTCAAGAAAGGCATCAAAACAAGTTGAAGGAATTGAAAGGTTAGTCTTCAAAAAATAGTAAACAACAGCAAGACAATTCAATCTCAGTTAAAGTGAAGTCCCAATGCTAGTGCTCAGAATTCAGATCACAGTCAAAAGAAGGAAAACACAGTACCTCTCACAGTTTCAGTGCTAGCCCCAAATTGGGCGTCATTACAATCTATGTCATACCACAGAGATCTCAATGACTTAAGTCTGAAGCAGTTTCGATGCTTGGTATTGAACAATGCTCGAAGGCCTCAAAGATCTTTGCTAATATTAGTCGACCCAAGCAAGGTTCTACTCCAAGCAAGGAGCACTACAACAAGGTTACAAGGATATACAATCACATCATAAATTACAACAATATCACTACAAAAGGAGAACACAATGCCACATCTCAGATGGGCATCATGACACTACTCTCAAATTCTTGATTTCGATTTCATACCCTCACAAGGAATCAAGTAATCTCAACATGTTATAAAAGCAGTAGTGCTTGGTGCTGAACATGGCAAGGAAGTCTCAAGAAAAGTCTTGGAACTCAATTGTACCAGGCAACTCAAGCAAGAATCTCATTGAAGGAGATCATTCAAGAAAGAATCAAGGTGAAGATTTCATCTTCACATGACAAGTAAGTATCTTTTCATTCTATAGTCAAGTTTGGTTAAATGACTTCATGATTGCAAGGACATCTATGAATTGGACGGGTTATCAAGAATTCCTTGCATGAAAGAGGATAGACATAATCCTCTAAGTAGCTGAAGTCATCAGAAGGTCTCCTTTGAACTTATGAAAAGGGATATTTATGAAAGATCCCCTCACATAGCAATATTGGAGACATACAAGTGATGTAGATAATAAAAACTCATTCTCTTAAGGTGCAATAAGAAGGTCACATGATATCTGATCTACATGAAAGTAAAAGATGGAGAAAGACAAGTTGATGGCAAAAGTATTAAAGGATAAAAGAACTCAACCATGGGCAGAAAGGAAAGGCCAGGTCGATCCTCAAGCAAGACATAATAAGTATAGCTAACACTCAATGCTACAGAAGAGATTGTGAGATATGCAACCCTGATGAAGGAAATCAACATCCAAGAGATCAAGAAGACTTGACTAGAAAATCTCCCGGAAAGATATGAAGACTCTGATGGAAAAGATGAAGACCCTTGACATTGGATATCTTTGGGAGATGTGTCAACATGAATGCAGGATGTTCGTACCTACAGAAAGATGTCATTATACCCACCTAGTAAGGTACAATTTGATGATATATTTTGATTTCTTGAATAATATCTGGATAAGTTCATGCAGGGCTACTTACAAGTACATCCAAAAGATCAAGAAGACTTGACTAGAAAATCTCCTGGAAAGATATGAAAGATATGAATACTGATGGAAAAGATGAAGACCCTTAACATTTGATATCTTTGGGAGATGTGTCAAAATGAATGCAGGATTCTGATACCTACAAAAAGATGTCATGATGAAGAACCACCTAGTAAGGTACGATTTGATGATATATTTTGATTTCTTGAATAATATCTTGATAAGTTCATGCAGGGCTACTTACAAGTACATCTAGCATTCATGTGCTAAATGGAAGAAGCATGATGAGAAAGAATTAGTCATATGATGAAGGTTCCAGATATGAAGAAAGTCACTTTCCGTGAAGAAATGAATGACATGACGAACTAAGAGGGAAAGTGATCAATGGTTGTTGCCCTACAAGGGAGAAGCTCAACTAATTTTCATGAGATCAAGGAGAGAACTTGATCAAGCAGCTGAAGGACCCACGAAGAAGAAGTTGTTGATGTATAGAAGAGTCCATACCTAAAAGGGAGCTCTGACAAGTCCTTGATCAAGAGGGAGCTTGGATTAGATCACCCTTGATTAAAAAGGAGTAACAGTGGTGTTTTTCTATTTCATGTTTCATGCACTAGACCAGGACTAACAGTCGTAAGTCTAGGTGAAGGCCATGAAGAAGAAATGTAAACACATGGTATCCTCCTTAGTTGAGAGGGAGAGATAGACACAACATTCTTGTCTTCACTTTGGAAGAAAGAATGGAGGATTGGGTAATCATCTAGCATATGATGCTCTTTGAGGATGTGTAGGGCATCAAAGATAAGAGTAGGCAAGAGGACCAATATTCTTTGAGGGTTGGGAACCCAAGATAAGAATATTCCTAAAACGTCATACTCAGTGAACACCCGGGTGGGTATGTACCTTGAGAGACAATGATTAAGGTGTTTATAATCATTGTGTTAGGTCCCTCTACTACTAGTGTAACCCCTTATTGTTATTAGTACAACCCCCTTATTATATTGTTGTGCCCATGTAGTCCCCATATTGTTATTATTGTGCCCCATAGAAGCCCACTATTGTTATTATTGTGCCCTTACATTATTATTGTTATGTCGACTCTGATTATATTATGACCCCTTAGACTCCTATATATAAAAAGGAGGTCTTGTCATTTGTAACATTGAAGAATTGTTCATTTGTGTAATGTAAAGGAGGTTGCCCTCTCGAAAAGGCTGAATTCTAAGGCGTTGATCTATCTTTTCTATCCTTTTGTGAGATGGTTTCCTAACAATGGGTATCAGAGCTTTGGATTCTAGGGTTTCGTTGCTCCAAACAGGTCATCGTGGCATTTTCGCTATAACTTTGTTTCTGCGACATTTCAGAAGCTAAAAAAAAAAACTATTTGAGACAAAATCTCACTGAACCTAGAGTCCGAATTTCAGATCATGTCTCGCTATATTTTAGGATATATGATCTGAGTAAGTTAGGGTTTTTGCAAGCTCCAGAATTTCATCTAAAACAAGTCATTGTGGAATTTTCGCTATAACTTTTTCACAATGAAGTTTCAGAACCCAAAAAAAAATCCTTTTGAGAAGAAATCGGTCTGAACCTTGGGTCCGAATTTCAGATCTTGTCTCGCTATATTTTCGGATATATGATCTGAGGAATTTAGGGTTTTTGTAGACGCCCAAATTACATCCTAAATAGGTGACCTTGGGAAAATCGTCATAACTTTCTCTCTGAGCATCAGATTGAAATTTCGTAAGAAGTTATAGAAAGAGGATGGAATGTATTTGTTTGGGTATAATTTTCAAAACGTAAGGTTGAAACAGTGACACGTGGAATGTCATACAAGTTCACTCTACTGAACTAGTCTATAATTAGGTCATCGTGAGAGATTAGGAATAAATCTTTCTTCAGGAATCCAATTGCAATCAGACTTGCAGAGTTAGAAAGAGGACTCAGAGGGCTATTACAGAACTAAATTTCAGAACTTAAAGATCCGAAAGTACAAAGTTACAGTCGTTTCAAGATCGAGCTCCTAAAATCAACAAAAAGCGAGATGAGGAAGTTTGATGGCAAGGATCCGGTAAATTGGATACCACGTATGGAGAAATATTTTGATCTACATGGTGTACCACTGTTACAAAAGCATGTATTGCATCTAATTACTTAGAACCGAATCAATTTTTATGCTATAAAGGGTTTCGTTCTCGTAAACCACTTGTCACGTGGTCAATTTTCACAGAGGAAATTATAGCACATTATGAGGATACAAAGAGAAACACCTTCTTTAGCCAATTGATAAATCTCAAACAAAAGGGTTCAATGGCAGAGCACATTGAGGACTTCCAAAAATTGAATATAAGGGTAAATGATATTCCAGAGAAGAAAATGGTTGATGTCTTCATGGAGACTTTAAAGGATAACATTCAACACAAGGTTCGTCTTTGGGAACTTGATTCATTGGAGAAGGCATTCAAGTTAGCAAGAAAAATTGAAAGCAAAATTATGGAAACAAGGAATCCCATCACTCACAACTATAATTATGGAAGTGTTTTTTTTCCTAGCCTTCCACAACCTACAAGGTTTACAACACAACAATTGGAAGAAAAAAGAGAAAAAGGGCTTTGTTACATTTGTGATAGCAAATACAGTAAAGGTCATAAGTGTGTTGAGAAGAAAATATTTTACATGGATTATGAAAAGGAGAAAAAAAAAGATCAAGAAACATCAAAAGAAGAGGATTACACCAAGAACCCACCCTAGAGAAAGAAGAAATGAATCCGACCATATCTTGTAAAGCATTGGAAAGAATTACCACTCCTCAAACT
>APFE031197214.1:60054-93771 GCA_000404065.3 Pinus taeda | reverse complement strand
ATTGTGCCCCATAGAAGCCCACTATTGTTATTATTGTGCCCTTACATTATTATTGTTATGTCGACTCTAATTATATTAAGACCCCTTAGACTCCTATATATAAAAAGGAGGTCTTGTCATTTGTAACATCAAAGAATTGTTCATTTGTGTAATGGAAAGGAGGTTACCCCCTCGAAGAGGCTGAATTCTAAGGCGTTGGTCTATCTTTTCTATCTTTTTGTGCGCTGGTTTCCTAACACATTGGTCTCGCCAACATTATGCTCTAATCTAGTGAGAGATAGAGTTGTCAAACAAGCCCTTGTTGTGGAAATAATGTTGGTTACTATGATGTTATACAAATGGGTTACCAATCCGATTCTTCTTATAATAAATTCTTCAAAGTGAGAATGACCAAGTACCATCATGAGTACCTCCCTCGTTAAGAGGGAGTGTCGAAGAAAAATGTAACTAAGTTTGGTTTTCATGACATTGTAATTATGATTTTTGTAAAACAAGAAAATAAATTTATTATTCCTTGTTGCATGGGTTTCATGAGCAAGAGGTTTATTTTATAGATTGGCTCCCATTGAAAGCCTTAGGATGTCAAAGAGTCAATGTCATGCTCTTCTTGAGCATATATGTAATGAATATAAGTCTACCTAGTGATAGATTAGCCCTCCAAGACAAGCACAATCCTCTTGAAATGAGCAACAAACAAAACGATGTCAAACACAATCAAGTCGGCCAACGAAACAATATGAAGAACAATCATGTTGGCTCAAATGAAGTGACACAACACTTCACTATCATGTCGGCTTATTTATGGAGACACAACAACTATATATACACAGCTAGGGTCACCACAGAAGCTCAGATTTTCAGACAAGTGTGCAATCTCAGATAGGTACCCGAAGGTACATAAATTCAATGATAAGTACAGTGATCTCCTCGCATACTTCTATGCAATCTCCGCCTAGTTAAAAGGTCACTATAATATAGCCTCAAAATAATTGCAGTAGACCTCGATGCAAGAAGAACAGGGCTACAATCTCGGTGAAGGTTACAGTGCAGAAGAAGATATGATCATGACCTTGGCATTAATGATAGAGGAAGGATCTCGGTGCAGTATATATATCCTAGACACAGTCATCATTGTGATTATGACAACAGCCATGATACTAACGAAGATGAAGATTTCGGTACAACTATATATATATATGAAGATCTCATTGATGAGATAAGGTTCTCGGTGAAGGTAAAGCATTGGTGAATCAAGGTCTCAATGAAGGTGTAGCATTGATACAACAGTAATAAAGATCTCAATGAAGGAGCAGTGATGGTGTAGCAGTGATCTAGCTGAAGAAGCAGTCATGGTACAACAATGATGATGATGATCTCAGCAGTGACAAAGAAGAGGATTGGTGTCTTGGTCTTGGAGTAGCCTAGTAGGTCAAGGGTCACGGTCTTGGTATTCGTCAATTGGAACCTCTATAAGAAGAATTTTGTGTGGGTTTTCCTATCTAAGAGGGAGAGGTTTTGGCCCTGGCAGGACGCCAACATCTTCTATTCTTGTCTCTTTGTTTTGGTAGTTATTTGATGAACTAAAGAAGACACACTCTAATAATAATAAGTGAAGATTGATATAAGAAGAAAAACTGAAAACACCTCACAAATAGTTATCATGCTAAGAAGAATCTAATTAACTCTAACTGCCCTAGATTATTCAACACGGTAATGCTTGCTGCCAGCGGTAGCATGGGTATTGAATGAAGGGGTTGGTCATGACCAAAGTCTCTGTCTAATAAAAGTCCATCATAACTTAATCAGAGATTTAGAGCAATTTAATAACTAATCTAACCATTAATATATCATAAAATTATGCTTGAAGAGTTTTATACCTCATGTACAACAAAAAGGTCAACAAGGCATAGTCCATGGTGTACTAGGGGGATAACTTGGGATATTTATATCAAAAATAGGTGTCAGGGAGGAAAAAATGGATGACTTTAGATGTCAAAAAGCAAGCTCAACAGATCCAAAAGAGGCAGTGAGAGGAAGTGTAGAATTCCCAGAGGATCTGCGCAAGCATAGCAGCAAAACAATTCGATATAACTAGAGGAGCTAGTGATTTAGCTGTTCGAGGTCGGGATTTTGGTCAAATGATCCAATGAGTCAATTCCAAAGCCAGAAAGAGACAGAACTGTGGATTTCAGAGTTTTCCGAAGGCAGCTACAGCAGAGCCTATGCAAAGGCTGATGCAAAAGGATTTGCATGTGGCTGAGGAGGCAGATTCAGGGAAAAAAATTAGTCGTGGGGTGAGGAAAATTTGTCACAATAATTTTGTGAGTATTTGTCTCAGATTAGATTTCAAGTAGAGCATCAAAATTATTGTACTCATATTTTTGTTGTTGCATAATAAAAATAAACCATCATACTGTTGCACCGGTTTTCCCACATTAGGTTTTTTCAGGGACATTTGTCCAAAAATAAGCATCAATTTTTATGTGCGCTAGCATATTTCTCAATTTCCAGCACTTTTATTTTCCACAATGTTTTTGTGAAGATTGCAGTGTTATTATTTCATTGTTGCCATAGAAATAAACTGTTAAATTAATTTACAGTTAAAAGAAATAATTCCAGATGTTGCAATAAGATTTCAGTAGTGAAATTTTCACATGGTATCAGAGCGTTTTTTATCCGACAAGAAGTGAGACAGAAATCGTCTAGATTCAAAGGGACTCTGGTAGTATAATTTCTAGATTTGCGCATAGGTTGGCTTAGCAGATCAAACTATTGGGCAGAAGAAGGTTTTGCAGCAGTTTGCTAGAGCAAAATCAGTGTCAGATTGAAGAGGAATAGCACACAGATTTGTCTTCAGTAAAATTCTTCAGTATGACCATGGACAGAGCTGACATTCAAGGAGCTTTAGACTTGTCTTCTAGGTTGTAGGATGAATTTGCTTTCCGATCAGGCTTAGCTTCACAGGGTGTCTGGTATATAGACAGTGGAGCTTTAGCTCACATGACAAGGGTTAGAGAATATTTCTCTAGCTACAAGGAGGAGCATATGGACTTCCAAATTACAATGGGAAACAGAACAAAGTGTACTCCAATGGGGAGAGGTAACATTGATTTTCTGAGGAAGTCAAGAGCAAGTAACAGTGCTACAGATGTATTGCATATACCAGGATTCGATATGAACCTGATTTCAATATCTCAGTTACAGGATAAGGCATATGATATCCACTTCGTAGGGAAGAAGGTGTTTGTCAACCACTCGAGTTGGAAGAAAATGAGATAGATTGGAGTTCGAAGCAATGGGTTGTACAGGTTGCAACTCGACTTTCCAATGGCACTAATAGGTAGTGATAGTAGCAGTGGAAAGGAATTGAATGAGCTATGGCACAGGAAATGGGAAATTTACACCATGGAGCATTCAAGATGCTCAGGGAGACAGTAACAGGGCTTCCAGAACTTGGCATGGAACACAATGATGTGTGAAAAGGGTGTGTGGTTGGGAAATATGCTAAGGCAACATTCCCAAGAAGTGACAACAGAGCAAATAGCGTATTAGGACTTATGCACTCAGACATGTGTGGCCCAATGTCCACTAGAGCTCTTAATGGGACCGAATACTTCGTCACCTTTATTGATGACCATTCCAAGAGAACTTGGATCTACTTCTTGAAGACCAAGGATGGGATCTTCGATCGCTTCAAGGAGTTTAAGGCTCTTGTAGAAAATGCGACAGGGAAGAAGATCAAGGTGGTTCGCTAAAATAATAGTGGAGAGTATATTGATAAAGACTTCACTGATTTTTGTGCGAAGGAAGGCAACAAAAGAGAGCGGACATCTCCATACAATCCACAACAAAATGGGGTAGCGGAGAGGAAAAACAAACCTATAGTTGGGGTTACAAAAGCAATGTTATATGACCAGGATTTGCCCAAGTTTCTATGGGCAGAGGCATGTAACACAACAGAGTATATTAAGAACATGACTTCACATAAAGCATTAGGGAAGAAAATGTCAGAAGGGGTCTTCATAGGGAAGAATCCAGAAGTTAGTCACTTCAAGATCTTTGGCAACATTGCTTATTTCCATGTGCCAGATGAGAGGCGCACCAAATTGGATCAGACTGCAGAGAAGGGGTTCCTCGTTGGGTACAACAAAAGCTCCATGGCATATAGGATCTACATCCCTAGCAATAGGAATATTGTAGTGAGATGGGAAGTAAAGTTCATGGAAGACCGAGCTTTCAAGAGATCTCGTGAGATGCCTGTTGGTGATTAGAATTAGTGAGTTGAAGCTTCATTCGTCCAACAGCAAGGGCAGCCAGTGGGACCTCTAATGAGACAATCACATGGATCCAATACTAGCATTTTCTCAGGTGCAGGGGATCTAGTGAGATCTCAGCAGACGGGGCAGTAGAGGCAGGATGAGGAGGAGTTGGTTGAACCTCCCACCACTAGTGATCGAACCAGCAGAGAAGCTCGTTATACATTGAGAGATGCAGAGGAGTTCATTGGAGTCCTAGAACGAAGAAGAGAGAGCGCAAACAGCCTGACAAGTACCAAGCATTGGTGGCTCAAGTTGCAAAATTTCAGCTTTCAAGAAGCCGCACAACAGTAAGTGTGGGTGGATGTCATGGTAGAAGAATACAACTATCATGATGAAGGATGTTTGGGAGTTGGTATAGAGGCTTGAGGACAGGTCAATTGTAGGTTCTCGATGGATCTACAAAATCAAGTATGCTGCAGATGGCAGCATGGAGAAGTAAAAGGCTAGGTTCGTGGGAATGGGGTATGAATAGAAAGAAGGGATAGATTATGAGGAGACCTTCGCCCTAGTTGCCAAATACACTTCTATTCGGTCAGTTATATCCCTAGCAGCTCAGATGAGGTGGCAGATTGACCAGATGGACGTCAAGACAACATTCTTGAACAGGGTGATAGAGGAAGAGGTGTACATAGAACAACCAGAGGACTTCGAGACACATGAGAGGCGCACTCATGTGTGCAGACTGAAGAAAACTCTATAAAGGCTCAAGCAGGCTCCTAAGGCATGGTATGGTCAAATTGGCAGCTACTTGCAACAAATGGGATTTGTCAAGAGTGATGTAGATCCCAAACTTTGCTATTTGATGGTAGAGGGTGAGCCACTCATCCTAGTATTGTATGTGGATGATCTCTTCCTAACAGAGTCAACAAGGCTCATAGAGGACTACAAGAGGAACCTAGCAGCAGAGTTTGACATGAAGGATTTGGGGTTGATGCACTATTTCCTAGGATTGGAAGTGTGGCAGAAGGATGGGGAGATCTTCCTTGGGTAAGGAAGATATGCTACAGATATTCTAAAGGAATTCAAAATGCATGATTGTAGACCCATGTCTATGCCCATGATCACCAACTGGAAGAAAATAGATGCATCAAATGACAAGGATGTTGGCCCCACTATGTATAGACAACTCATTGGTTCTCTCATGTATTTGGTTAACACTAGGCCAAATATCTGCTTCACAGTCAATACCCTCAGTCAGTTAATGGTGGAACCGAAGAGGGTACATTAGACAACAGTGAGGCACATTTTGAAGAATGTGTGCGGCACAATCGAGTATGGGTTGAGAAATACCCGAGGGAATGATGTCAGACTATGTGGTTTCATAGATGCAGATTGGACAGATAGTTCAATGAACAAGAAAATTACCTCTGGGTACTACTTCAGGGTTGGACCAAGAATGGTTTCTTGGCGTAGAAGGAAACAGAAATCAGTAACACTGACCTCTACAAAAGCAAAGTATATGGCAGCAGGCACAACTACGAGCAAAGCTATATGGCTTCAGAAGCTGCTGGTAAGCTTGTTCATGCAAAGGATGGACATGACCAATGTCTAGTGTGATAATCAAAGTTGCATCAAGCTCTCTGAGAATCCAGTGTTTCATGACAAGTTGAAACACATAGATATTCAGTGTCATTTCATCAGAGATTGTGTGCAACGTGGAGCAGTCTAGCTACAGTATGTTCCCACAGATGAGAAGGTTGCAGATATACTCATGAAAGCTCTAGGAAGAGCTAAGTTCGTCAATTTCAAAGAGCAGATGGGTCTGCTGGAGAACCCGTTTCACTAGCAAGGATAGATTATTTTGGATGTTTCTCATTTGCAATAGTTACAGTAGCAGTAGCGATAGTTGAGAGGGAGTTGCAGTGCAAATGCAAAGTTGGCAGCAGTATAACAGTGTCAGCAGCAACACATATGCAGCATCAAAGTTGCATAGTGGTTGGTGGGTAGTGGTAGGCAGTCACATTGGCCAGACATCAGCAACGTGACAAAGGGTGAACGGAGACAAGGTGTTGTAGTAGTAGTGCAACACTAGAACACCTTCCTCGCTAAGAGGGAGTGTTAGTTTTTGTATTATCAGAGGTGTTCTAGACTCGAAATTTTGTGGAGAGGCTAAAACACAGGAGTTCTCCAAAACCCATAAATCGTTTCGGAAAATTCCACCTAGAAGTATCTCAATTAAATTATTAGCCTATTTTTGAATATTTCCCAAGTCTAAACTTAAGAAAAGGGGTTAATTAATCAGTATTAATTGAGAAAAGTGTGAATCATCTAGAAACTCACACGGATCGATCCAGAAATGATCTCAGCGATCAATTATGTTTTAATCTTGGTCGTTGAAGTCCCAATTAAAGATTATAACAGGAGCTCGATGGGTAGATGGAGGACACACCAGTGCAGATACTCAATTGCCTGGGCAATTCGATTTTCCCAATAGCAGAGAAGATTGAGCCAGAGGGTGAGTAGCAGGTGGCAAAGGAGGTCAACAACATTTCCAGAGGAAGTCTTCCAAATCCAGAAGAGGCAATGAGAGGAAGTGTGAAATTCTTAGAGGGTCTGCACAAGAACTGCGTAGACATAGTAGACATAGTAGCAGAACATTTCGATCTAGCTGGAGCAGCTAGCAATTCAACAGCGAGAGGCTGTGATTTTGGTCAGATGATCCATTGAGTCAATTCCAAAGCCAGAAAGAGACAGAACTGTGGATTTCAGAGTTTTCCAGAGGCAGCTACAGCAAAGCCTGCATAAGCTCTGTGCAGAGGTTGATGCAGAAGGATTTGCGTGTGGCTGGAGAGGTAGATCTAGGGATAGAAATCAGCTATGGGGTGAGGAAAAATCCTCACAATAATTTTGCCAGTATTTCTCTCCAATTGGATTGCTAGAAGAGCATCAAAATTATTATGCTCAGATTTTTGTTTTTGCATAATAAAAATAAACCCTCATACTGTTGCACCGGTATTCCCACATTGGGTTTTTCCAGGGACATTTGTCTAAAAATAAGTGTCTCAAGTTTTATGTGTGATAGCATATTTCTCAGTTTCTAACGCTTTTATTTACCGCAGTATTTTTGTGAAGATTGCAGTGTGATTATTTCGTTGTTGCCATAACAATAAATTGTTAAATTAATTTACAGTTGAAGAAATAATTTCAGATGCTGCAATAGGATTTCAGTGGTGAAATTTTCACATCTTGGAGAATTTCACACTTTTTCTTTGGATGTCTACTGGAGATCTCTTGATGCACTTCGATATTTTTGGAGGCTAAAGTCACTTTCTCTTGGAGTTTCTTTCTTGATCATGTTAATTTTCTTAGGGCTATATTTATCTTTGCTTTCATAATTGCATTTTATCATTTCCATATTATTTTCACCCCATGACATCATAGCATCATTCAGATTTACATCATTATCCAGCAACAGATGCAACTATATAGAAAGAAAAATATCATCATTAATGCAATAGAACATAAAGGAACAACTGAAGAAAAGAATTCACATATAGAGACATCAGGAGGCAAAACCCACTATAGGGAAAAACCATTTCAAATTCTTCTTCTTATTAGATTGTCACTGAATGATCCAGCAAAAGAGTGTACAATGATCCATATCTTCAGCCATATAACTATCTAGCAAAATCAACTAAACAACATCGATGAAATGAACCCAACAATGCTCATACTCAAAACTGTGATTCAGAACCCTGTAATGAATTGTTACTATTTGCGGTCAATTGTCAAACACTGCGGTCAATGAGAGAAAACTTCAGACAACTGAAATTTCAACATTTAGGTCCCAATGGCATGGAGGAGGAGTCATGCGTGTGATTGGGAGGTTTTGGTCACTCCCTTGAGCCTGTAAGCCAGCGACTGCAATAAAAGTCAACCTTTGGAAAGCCTACAACTGCAACTCAAAAACCCTAGATGTCAGTCACATGGAGGACATGTTGTGCGTGCGAGTGAAAAGCTTCAATTGCACGAATGAGCCATCCAACGAGCGACTACAGTCTCGATCTCTCAGTGTCATGCCTGCAACTGAGGCCCAAAACCCTAAAACAAAAATGTGAGCTTCGAACCTTGCAATTTCTCCTTCGTATGAACCCTTTCTCCGTAAACGTGCCTCAGACCTGTGCCAGCCAAAACCAAGAAAGAGAATAGATGTCTCATGATGATGTCCAGATGAGGTTGAGGTCACTTGTATCTATAGCCTTCCAAGGGTGTCCAATTTGCTTTAGGGTTGACCTGATCAAATATGCATATGTGGGCTTTTAATTCATAAATACACTTTCCCTTGTCCAAATTGAGCGCTTCAACAGTCAAAATTGGTCCTCTTGAAAAGAGGAATCTAGTCCCATGTTTGGAATTCGTCACTGAGCTTCCAAATTAATAGATCTTAGATGGGATATATCTCTTGTTATCTTGTAAGTGATTTTATTGAAGATTTTTCATATTTAATGTCTAATGTGTGGAATTATTGCAAATAGCTAGTTCTTTTGTGCCCTGTTTTATTGAAAATCATTGTAAAGAGTGTTAGATTGT
Organism: Pinus taeda; assembly: GCA_000404065.3. Lineage (NCBI taxonomy): Eukaryota > Viridiplantae > Streptophyta > Pinopsida > Pinales > Pinaceae > Pinus > Pinus taeda. The sequence continues at coordinate 84,922 of APFE031197214.1, read as the reverse complement.
AGAATTGCATATCTTACTCATCGAATAACAAATAGATGAATGTTCCTAGTGTATTAATATTGGTTTTTCTTCCATGAAAGTCCATAGATCTTGGGTGGATAATTGTTGAAGAGTAGGTGCTAGGGCATCACTCTTGAACCTCATTGAGAAAGGATTTTAGCGAAATTTTTAATCACATAGACTCCATAACCCAAGGATAAGGCACTGGTCCAAGAAAATTTGGTGATCATCCTTGTTTCCCTCCTCTTTCTCTCCTCTTAAAATTTTCTGGTCACTCTCCTAGACAGCCTAAGCTAGGGCTTACTGCGAATTGCATTAGAGGAGGTATTTTTTCAAAACCGTTTGGACAAACATTTGCACTAGTGTCTCCTCTAGTGGCCCTCCAGTTTTGGAGCAATTCCCACAGTCGGTTTATGAGAAAAATCAAGCCCTAGCTCTGAATTTGGAAGCTCATCTTCAACATCATAGCTTGAGAGGTCTTCTTGAGGGTCATTTGCACAAAAATCTCAAAGAAGTCAATCATTCTTAACCTTTCTTCTATCCTTGCTTGACCTAGTGATTATTTTGAAGTAATTCCTCCTATAATTATTCAATAACCCTAGGTCTCGCTTGGATTCCTTTGTAGGTCTCTCTAGTGGAGAGAAAACCATACTTGAAGAAGAATCATCTTACAAAGCCCCTAGAAAGGTCTTGCCTGACCTCGTAAGTCTTGATCCTAGACATACTCATCATTATTGAATATTCATAACCCTAGGTCTTGACTCTCCTTTTAGGTCTTTCTTAGAATGCCTTCCTTTCATCAAACCATAATTGAGCCTCTACTTTGAATGGGCCTTGGGAATCACTTCATACCTTATCATTAATTCCATCATTGTAAGTGATTTCCTTCATATCGAGACTCCCTCCATCGGTGAAAGTCTGTAAAGAGCAGAGAACACTAACTGAGGTGACAATGGGTCTTTGTCCCATTGTTGTCATTTGGTCTAGTAGTTGTCCCTTAGGTACCCCTCCTAAGAGCCCTGCTAGATTGTGTGGCAACACATTGATCATTTAATAAGTTGAAAAAGGTTTAAATCGTGAATTAAATAAAAGGCCTCACTACTAATTCACCCCCCTCTCAGTAGTGATCTGATTCAAACAATTTACCCTTTCCCTAGAATGAAGTGCCAAGGATTGGTACCTAGAATTACCTGGGGGGGACTTAAAAGTTGGGACCAACTCCAAGGAGGAATGAAACTCTTAGCCAAGTTCCAGGAAGCTAAAAACAATGGAAATGAGAATGTCCAGGATTTCACTCAGAGGTTTGACAAGTTACTCAAAGAAGTACCTTTGATGTACAAACCTACTGACAATCCTTCCATTATACATTGATGCTTTCCTTGGACACATATCTTATGCCTTGAAGAACAAAGATCCCCAAACCCTTGACCAAGCCAAAGCCTTTGCTATAACCATTGACAACAATTTGACAATGTCTAAGATTGACTTGCTTTCATACCCCCGAGACAAAGAGGAGGTCAAACCTAAACCATCTACCCAAGTTGATGTTGAAAATTTGGCAGTTCAAGGATGAATTTCTAAAAATAGAAAGTCTCGAGTATGAATTTCCAAAATTAGTAAATCACCTTGCATTAATTGGTAATCAAGTATTGTTGATGGAAAATCCCTTTTAATCATCAATCAATCCTAACAGTTCAATTTCGACTTAATCATCAATATTGATATTATTATTATTATGATACTATTATATTATTATAAAAATAAATTCAAGTCACTCAATCATGAATCTCAATAATGTTCTCTTAGACGCTCATTATTGGCATGGCATATTCCTCTTACACTCTCATTAATGCTCTTACACTATCTTACACTCAATAAAAGCTCGTTATAAAAGATTCCTCTTACACTCTCTTACGCTCGTGAAAGATTCCTCTTACGCACTCTTTAATGCATATATTACACTCTCCTTCTTAATAGCATAAGTTACAAAGGCATGCATACCTCTTTAATGGCATCAGTTACATTTCCTAAATGGGCATGAGTTGCACTCCTCTTGGCATGTGAGTTACTCCTCCTTTATGGCATGGATTCATTGCTCCTCTTATATATATGTGCCTCCTTCTTTCTCCCTTCATTACTTGTGCATCGTAAAAGAATAATTTGAAATTGAGAGAGAGTTGGCAAGAGTTGAAGAAGATTGTGAGAGAGAGACATGGAGAATAAGAGCAGAATTTGGTGAGCCAAGGTTGATTCAATGTTTCATTGTTGATTCAGTTGAAGGGAAGGTTGATTCAGTGTGTGCATCTGCTGCTACTACCAGTGATCTTCATGCTACAACTTGTTCAGGTTTGAGTGAACTTACTCATTCTCTTGATCTCTCATTGTATTTTGTATCTCTGTTGAACAAGTGATTTCTAATAGAAGAAGAGTCTAGTTGGGTTTTCCCCTTGTGGGTTTTGCCCTGGTCATTGGACGTAAATTCTCTCTGTCTCATTTTTGTTTTTGGTTGTTTTCTATTGTGCATTTGATTTATGTTCTATCCACAATTGTTTATCTAATATTTCAAGATAAAAAAAGTTTTGTAATAAGTGATTGTTACAGCATACAAGATCATAATTTCAACAGTTGATCCCACCTTGCAAGCCTTTGCCAAAACGTTTGACAAGATTACTAATGAACTGATGCAGGGGCAAATGGCTATGATGAACAAGTTAACCATCTTAGATAGAGAAAGAAGTCTCAATTCAGCAATGATAGAGTCCCTAAAAAGAATCCTAATAGTGGAAAGAATAGTTCTTAGCAAGTTGTCCCTGTTATCGCTTAATTTAGGAGGGGTCCTGTTACCCACCATTTTGTGGGTGATATCCCTAGGAGAATTTTTTCTCCAAGATGGTCCTCAGCTGACAGCCAGTAGCCTCTTCCAGCTACCAACTAGCTCATTGTGCCATTTCTCCACCACCTGAGCCTACCATGTGGTCCCTCGCCCATCTACCATGATCGTATGTTTGAAGGTGGGCCTCCCAAACCTAAAGGTATGCCTTGTCATTTGGTAATTGAGTATTGTAGTCTTCTTATCATTGACACTTCTGGAAATGGACTAATGGGGGGGTTTGGCTGAAAGAATGAGCTAGGTCTATGCTCTTATCCCCTAGACCCCTTTTGGATATTAACCTTGGATTCTAGTCACGTGGGATCCCTTATATTGACCATTTGGCTTTAGGGATGGTATTTCATGGGAGACCCTAATTTTGGTTGTGTGTTCCCACTCCCTTATTCGTTATCACCCCCTTTCCACTCCTTGCTTCCCCAATCATCATTTCTCCCCCCTGTGTCCACATTCCTCCACTGGGTCCACATAGGGCTAGCTCTCCCCTTCACCTTGCCCTCACCTTGGGCCAGGCCTAGAATGATGCCCCGGAGGTTGATGCAGCTAAAAAGAAAAGTAAAAGCATCTTTGGCCACATTCAACAGGAAAATGTACCACAAAATGCAAAAGATGGCCAGGACAAAGACATTTAGCACATGGGAAAAAGCCAATGCATGAGCTCTACCCATCATCATGGCTATCACCCTAGTTTCTACAGGTTCTATGAGGCTCTTTCATCATATAGGAACCCATGATTGTCCCAACCCTTAGTGGACAATGAACTCCCTACCTTAAAAGGGGGTATTCACTACTATATCTCATACATCATGCTCTTACCCCTTGAGCCTCGAGAATTTAATCAAAGAAAATTATAAGAAGGCAAAAGGAATATAAAGAAGGGTAGAAAAATCAAGGTTTGTGCATCTCACGTACCACAATTTCTCCCTCCTATACGTTATATACCCAAGTATGGGTTTCCCTTTTATTAGTTACCCTTGCACCCTAGCATGTGGCCCAACGTTGCCCCTTCTCATCCCCTACTTAGTATTGTCCCCTTTAAAAGTAGAAACCACCCAATAGCATACTTGGTTAACCACATTTGGAGTTTGGGAGACATTGGTGTGAAAATTCCTAGACTCGAAGGAACCCCTACTGCAGCAAATCTGAATCTACTTCACCTACTTGATTTTTAAATTACATTGATCAAGTTAGTCTTCTGAATACTCAAGCAAATTACTTCTGCAACCTAAACTAATTAAATATTTGATCTCATGAAACAGAAAACAGAGCAAAGAACAAGATACATAGGACACACTTGTTTTTGGACATAATAGTCTCGGAAAAAACCCAATGAGGGAAAACCGGTGTAGCAATTCTAAGGGTTTATTATTATGCAGGAGAAATATCTGAATACAAATATAGGATGCTCATCTAGCAATCCTTTACAGAGAAAATACTGGCAGAAAATTTGAGTGAGTTTTACCTCACTTCACTCGACAGAATTCTAACTGATTCGACACAAGACTGGCTAACCCCAACTATTTCTGTGTTGGCTCTGCGCCAGCGCTACATCAGCCTTGCCTCACCTTCTCTGCCCTATGTGTCAACTCTCCCGACTGTTCCGATATTTCCAGCAGTTTCGACTGTTCCAATAGTTCTAGATTCTGCGTGACAGACAACTTTTCTGCGTCAGCTCTCTCCGCCTCTGTTAGTATTCTCCGAAAAGTCCTTCTAGATTCTCACTACCCCTCAACTGCAAGATCTCCCCAATCAATTTTCCTCCTGAGAACTTCTCACCTCAAAAAATCGATTTCCTCAATCTCTTTGTGTGTTTTTCCAAATGAACCCTAAGCCTCCATTTTATACTTTTCATGTTGAGTCTTCAACGGCCAAGATTAAGTCTCTAATCAACGGATAAGATTAAAACATGACTTGATCCGCCTTCTAGATCATTCTCACCCATATTTTGATTAATAACCATTAAAATTTTAATTTCCCTAAGTTTAAACTTAGGAACCCCATTAAAAATATTAATTATTTTAATAAAATACAATTCGGGTGGAATTTCACCAAACGGTTTCTAGATTCTTTAGATCTCATGTGCCTTAGCCTCTCACCAATTTTCAAGGCTAGAACACCTCTGATGCCACCAAAAACTAACGCTCCCTCTTAGCGAGAAAAGTGCTCTATCAGCAATGTCCACTTGCATGCTGCTCTGTTTCTGAAGCACCTCCTTTCTGCACTGTTGCTGCCACCAACACTGTGTTGTTGTTGCTACTGTATTGTTGCCCATGACACTGCCACTGCCACTACTGCATCTGTACTACAGCTCCCTCTCAAACGTTACATCTGTTATGCTTCTAGCACTGCCACTGCTAACACTGCATCCATACTGCAACTTAGTTGCTGAGAGAAGCAACTGAAAAACATCCAAAATTAGTTGAACTTAATTGTGTTCAGAATAATACAATGAATGTTTGACTCTGACTAATGTTGATTCTAACCCTCTGAATCTTCTGCACTATTGCTGACTCCTGCACTATGTCAACTGCACTGCTGCCAACCTAGCTCTGCGCTGATCAATCTCTAGTCCCTAGCTATTGCATCTGTCCTCCAAACACTCCACTGCATCATCTAACACTAAGGCCATCTTGCTACTGCTAAATCTTGGGCTCCCGTGGCAAGGAATTGATCCAAGAGGTGGACTCTTCAAGGATCCTGCCCACATATAGTCCTCCCAACTACAGCTCAATATCGCCCCATCTCCCTCCTGGAGATGCATGAGCGCACTCATGGAAAACTCATCCTCGTCAATATTTGATGAAGCAGGCTTAGGATCATGTTTATCTTCAAAGGACACTGGGATGCATAGTGGCCCATCTCGCCATAACTGAAACATTTCACCTTCGAAATGTCCTTTTGCTTCAGCCTTTGTTGTCTCTTAGATGCCAGAGTTGCATTCTCCTCCTCCTCCTTCATCTTTGTGCCACTCCCACTATTGCCACTGAGGTTGACCGTCGCTTGGTCCCTCCTTAACTCCTCTTGTTGAAGAGCCGTCCACATCTCCTCCCATGAAGGTAGTCTTTCCCTACCCATATGCTTTGGATGAAGACTTGCCATCCATCTAAAACTCCATTCAGGGCTATCCTCACCATCGCAGTTGGCTGAGGAATGGACCCCACTGCAGCAAGCTGGTCTCTAGTGTCCTAAAGATGCTGAAGATAGAGGTTCACACCTTCTCCTTTCTGCATCAAAGTCCGTTGCAACTTCTGCTCCAAATACATCTTTCGTTGTTTGGAAGAGCCCTCATACAGAGAAGACAAGGCTTCCCACATCTCTCGGGTTATATCCTTGCCCTGCAAGTGTGAGACCACATGATCTCGAACTCCATCGAGAATAAGCTTCTTTGCCTTTGATTGCTCGGCCTTGTACTTCTTCTTTGATCGTTGTCAGCAGGAATAGCTACAACACTATCGGCGTAGGCCTTGGGATCACGTTCCTCTAGAATAGCTATGATTCTAGTCTTCCATATGACATATAGTTGGAAGCACCTTCCAACCTATCCTGATCTCTTAGCCCATGTGATGCCATCTCACCCAACTGTTGAACTGACTCCTCTAGTCACTGCTTAGCACCGCTCAGTTGCTCAGCGAGTGAGAAATTTGAGCTTTCTGGTGGAAAGTTCTCTGAGGAGAAAATTCCCCTTCTACGTGTCTTCGTTCTTTTCCAACGGATTTCTGCCCTGACAAAAACTGCACCCTTCAAGCACTGCGCTGAGGCTCTGTGTCACTCCCTCTGCCTCTGGAAACTCACAAACTGGAAATCATACCTCTCTGTCGTCTCGCTCGGAGAGAGATTTCTTTGGATTTGTTTCCCGACAAGGACTGCACAATCCCTTCAAGGGCATTCGGATTACTGCCATGTGTAGCTTTCGGCCTCACTGCTCAGCACTTTATCTACTCGTCCTGTTTCAAAATCAATGCTTTGATACCATGTGAAAATTCCTAGACTCGAAGGAACCCCTACTGCAGCAAATCTGAATCTATTTCACCTCCTTGATTTTTAAATTACATTCATCAAGTTATTCTTCGGAATACTGAAGCAAATTACTTCTGCAACCTACACTAATTAAATATTTGATCTCACGAAACATAAAACGGAGCAAAGAACAAGATACATAGGACACACTGTTTTTGGACACAATAGTCCTCGGAAAAACCCAATGCGGGAAAATTGGTGCAGCAATTTTGAGGGTTTATTATTATGCAGGAGGAATATCTGAATACAAATCTAGGATGCTCATCTAGCAATCCTTTACAGAGAAAATATTGGCATAAAATATGAGTGAGTTTTACCTCACTTCACCTAGAAGAATTCTAGCTGATTCGACACAAGACTGGCTAACCCCGGCAATTTCTGTGCTGGCTCTGCATCAACCCTATGTCACCTTCTCTGCCATCTGCGTCAACTCTCCCGGCTATTTTGGCAGTTTCGGCTGTTCCGACAGTTCTGGATTCTGCACGATGGCATCTTTTCTGTGTCAGCTCTCTCGGCCATTGCGTTGCCTCTGTGTCAGCTCTCCCGGCTACTGCGTTGCCTCTGCGTCAGCTCTCCCGACTGTTCCAACAATTCCCAATAGTCCCGGAAGTTCCCTGCAATTTCAACTGTTCCAACAGTTTTGGATTCTGCGTGACAAGCATCTTTTATGCGTCTGCTCTCCCGGCTTCTGCGCTGCCTCTCTGCAAGCTCTCTCCACCTCTCTGTTAGTATTCTCTAGAAAGTCCTTCTTCCGAATTCTCACTGCCCCTCAAATGCAAGATCTCCCCAATCAATTTTCCTCCTGAGAACTTCTCACCTTAGAAAATTGATTTCCTCAATCTCTCTATGTGTCTTTCCAAATGAATCCCAAGCCTCCATTTTATACTTTTCCTATTGAGTCTTCGACGACCAAGATTTAGTCTCTAATCAACGGCTAAGATTAAAACAGGACTTGATCTGCCTTCTAGATCATTCTCACTCATATTTTGATTAATACCCATTAATATTTTAATTTCCCTAAGTTTAGACATAGGAACCCCATTAAAAATATTAATTATTTTAATAAAATACAATCCAGGTGGAATTTCACCAAACGGTTTCTAGGTCCATTAGAACTCATGTGCCTTAGCCTCTCCACCAATTTTTAAGGCTAGAGCACTTCCGATCCTACCAAAAACTAACAATTGGCACATCCCGAAGCCCATTATAGAAGGGCAGGCCGTTATGAAGTCCCCACCTATGGTCCATCATTGGTCAGCTCATTTACTCGATTTCTCTAGTGACTTGTTGTACTGAAAGGTTAGGGGACGCATTGGATCTTATGCAGGATTGTAGATGATCTCCATCTTGGGTTTGGTCTCCCTATACGAGGTCCTAACCCTCCAGAGGGCTACATTGGTGCATGTAGGGTGTGTTGAGAGCCATGGGCCTCCACAGCAATAGACAACACTCCATGGGTCCTCAAGGATGTTCAGAGATTGCTTGAGATTCACCTATTAGACAAGAAATATGCACTTCGTTCACCTTTGCTCAGCCGGCCCCACAGATGTACCATGCACTTGGCAGCTGACCCAGGATTTGTAGGATGATGTGGCAACAACTACACCATCATCAGAGCCCTTACAAATGATCTACAAGCATCTTCGACTCATTTGGAGACCCATGAGGTTACTATTGTGCCTTCCACACCCGCTAGGAGCACCACAAGTCTATTCTTTGGAGAACAAGGGGCCAAACTCTTGTCCATCACTTCTGAGGGTCCTATTCTTCCTTACGGCACCCATGGGTCTCATTAGGCCTCTTGGAGGACCTACGACATGTATTATTTATCATCTCACCTCTTAAGAGGCTTATTATTTCATTTGTGAGCTAGTTTGGTGGGCTTGTCACCAACAGATAGTTATTTGCACATTATTTTAAATGATGGGGGCCAATGTAGGCTCAAATTAGGTAATTTGAACTCCTAATCAGTGTATAAATAGGAGAGACGTGAATTCATTTGTATCATCACTTGGATTGATCATTAGCTCTTGTGAGAATTTCGCATTCTTTGGAGGAGGAGATTTTTTGGATGAATGGATGAATTTTGATGTTTGGTTAAATCTTCTTTGTTTTGGAGCTTCTCTTGTTGGAAAATTTGATGATTGGATATCTTCTTCTTGCATGTAAGTACCTTTTAAATGCTATTTTTTTTATGTAATTTTGTTGCATCGTGATGCTAGGAATTTCCCTATTCTAGGGCTTATTTACTACGTCAATTTACGTGAAGTTGTGGAAATTAAGTTTCTAAATGGTGTTGTATCATGATTGGGTCATGCAATGAATGAATGAATGTTCCTAGGAATAACTATTTCTCCTGATAAGTCATCGCATTATGCTAAACGAAGTATAAATACCTTGAAATTGCTTCAAACTAGCCTTAATCCTAGCAAAGTGTCTTCTAGGCCTCCTTGATAAGTTGAAATCGAGCAAAACCCTAATTTATCGATGACTCCATCTCTCCCAAAGAGCGAGGCACTGGTCTTCCACTGATGATCACTTTAAAGAATATTTTTTTCACCTTCCCTCTTTCTTTCTAGGCCTAGCCTACATAGGTCACCTAGGGCATCACTTATCTCACAATCTATCCATCCAAATACTTCGATTTTTAATCCAAAACTGTGTTGGAGTTTGCTCCAGAGGCCCTCCAAATTTGAGCTAAATCCGACGGTGGGATCTCAAGATATTGCAAGCCCTAGATCGAGGACTGTTTCTTGACCTAGGTTTCCTTTGGCTAGTGACCTCATTGGGATTATTGCATCAAATTCAAAGAAAATTTATCCTTTAATCCATTTCTCCCTCTCAATTAGGTTAAGGACACCCCTGGTTGATAAATTCCATCCCCTTGACCTAATTTTGGGTCCACTTGGTCCCCTGTGGTACCACAATGTATTGAAGCAAATTTCACAAAGACCACTTGGAATCCAAGTTTCCACAAGGATTTTAAGAGCTAAGAGTCTTCTTGACAAGTCATATACCCAAACCCTAGCTCTTAGAATTCCCCTAGGCCCTTCTTAAAGAGCCTTTCATCTTGCTTTCAAAGCAAGCAAGCCATATATCTGAGCCTCTTTTGTGAATAGGCTTCTAGGATCACCTCTCATCCTATCATTGATCCATTCATTTTCGTGATCCTTATTACAGCAGGTCTCCTCCCATTGGTGAAATTCCATAAAGAGTAGGGAGCTTTAGCCGAGGTGACAGTGGGCTATTGTTCCATTGTTTCCCTTGACCTAGTAGTAGCCCTTCAAGGATGCCTTTTTGGAACCCCTGCTAGTTTGAGCGGTAACAAGTCCTAAGAGGGGTTCCAAAGGGACTACTACTATATCAAATGGCAACAATGGGACTGTTGGCTTGAGGGGGGCTGACCCAGGTTCAGCGTTAATCAGCCAAACAAATCCCTACAGTATTGGCCCTTTCGGCATCAGCTCGCGGAGCACGGACCGAAGTCTCACTCGAAGCAGTAAGGGGGTGATGCTAGACCAAGTTTATGCACCCTGAGATGGTTGTGATGTCGTTTGATTCCTTATATCCCTGCCTTCGCGCAAGTCGCTTCGCTCTAGGGCTTGCAAGACTAGCCCTCTATTCCAGTGTTCAATACCTCCGTGAAAGGGTACAATCGACTTTCGCGTAGCCCTAACCTACTACTCAGGTACTTTTGCGCTGTTAGAGCAGCGTGCCATACAAATTCCCCAATTAATCTAAGTGATTCGCTTATCTTATCAAACAGTTATAGTTAACAACGCGTAACCAAATATTCGTAAATGTGTTCAATTAATTAATGTAATTACGGTCTTTCGCGCATCATATAAGCACAATAAAGGAAATTCATACATAAAACATCCAGATGTATCAACAGAACAAAGACACAGAAATTGCAGAATATCTCTCTTTATTAATATCTTCCAAGTGTTTACAAACTCTGTCCACCCTGCGCACACAACTGCAGGGGTCCGAGCACTCAGCGACGGATTTCTACCCTAGGCCTATGCACACTCGGCTGTAGAGCCTCTACCTACACTACGACGCAAGACTTAGACTCCTTCAGAGCTATCACTCTATTACCTGATCCGTCGTTTTCTATCTCCTTAAACTACTTAGAGCTTAGCTCTTTTTATACAATCCCATGGTTTGCGGACCATGGGTAGGTCTCTTACAACCGACTTTACTTTACAAAACTAAGGGCGGACTACCCTTTTTGACCCATAATACCTTCGCAGTCCGCGGCCACAAAATGCGGACTCTTTACAATTATATTACAAAAATTGACTTAACATGGGCTTTTAACCCCAAAACTGCCCTTGGGGGATCTCGCTCCCAACAGGCCCCCAACACAAACATCGTGACTTGCACTCGAGTCACTCCGCAGGCATGGAGATGTTTGCGCGAAGCCCATCCAGCTCGATCCGGATAATCGCAACTTCGGCCATGCACTGAATTGTTACTTACTTCACATCTTCAACTGTCTTCTCAGTTACTACTCCTGCGCTGTCAACCTAAAGCTTTTGTTGCATCACTTGCAGAGTTGCAAGCTTGCCTTCAATGTTTCCTGTGACTACATAAGCTTCCTCTAGCCAAGGCTTTAGTCGTGCCTTCAGTATTGCTTCCTTGTGCAGCACTACGTCCACCTGTTCCTTCAGCTGCTTGGCTTCGTATAGTTTGGCTAACCTCTTTGTCAGTGCAAAGGTTCACGCTGTGCCCTTAACTTCATCATAGCGCTGTTGGAGTTCACGCGCTTCCGTCTCTAACCTCTCAATGTTTAGGTCCTCCTGCAAGTTGGTCAGGACCTCAAACGATTGCTCGAACAACTGTGTGCAGTCTGCTACTACACTCCACCACCGCGACTGCTTTTGTGACAACGGTCGCCCACTGTTCCTTTACCTCTAGCGGTGTTGAAGAATGTGCCCTCAACTGGAGCTCTGTAATCTGTAGGTTCAGATCCAACCAAACCCACGCCATCTCTGTTCGAGTGTTGCACACCCCTGTGGCCAATTTGCGGATGCGGACCTCGGCTGGGTCCTCCTCCAACATGGCCAACTCTGGGACCATTCTGCATGCATCCTCCACGACTTGCATGAACTTCTTTCTTTGGTTGGTCGCCTTGGCCTCAGCGGCGATGGTAGCATTTCTCTGTAGGGCCATCTGTTTGTTGTTTATCCTCTGTTCGCTGATCACTTGGAGGGCGCGGTGCTCACGGGCCCTTAGTTTTGCAATTACTCCATCCTGCAAGAGGTGGAGTGCTTCGCATGAAAGCGCTGCCAGGTTCAGTCCAACTCCCTTCAAGGTGCTGACATTGGGCCTGTCAGCCTCATTTTCCGTGGTCAATGCTCCATCTGGTAGCATTAGCGCACTGGAAGCCTTCGTGTGCAGCATATCGGCAGCTTCTGACGTGCCAATAGCCAAGCTGGTAGACACCGTACCAGCTTGCGACGCGCGGGTCTGCAACTCCTGCAGCTCGATTTGGATGGCCCCTAGGATGATCTGCTGTTGCTTTTCAAATTGCTGCAGGGCCTCTGCGGTGACATCTCTGAGTGTGCCACCGATGTCATATAAGTCGCCCTCCGTCAATGTGATAGTGTCCAACGAGGTCTTGGTCGCTTTGTATTTCTTTCTGGACCCTCCCTTCTCTAGCTCTCTTGGGTGCTTAATGCGAACGGACGTCTCCTAGGGGTCCACGCTGTGCTGCTCTATGTCCTCTTCGATCTCAAGTGAAGGCAACCACGCGCCTTACTCAGAGCCCCACTCTATGCCACCTGTCTGTTTTCCTACCTCCTTTCCTACCTGTTCCGCCTAGGCCTTCTCAGCAGCCTCCTTTTTCCTCTTTTCAACCAACTACGCCATCTTCAGCTTGACCTCCTCCTTCTTCTGTGCAACAGACTTGGTTCCAACCACTGCCAAGTCCGTGGTAGTGCACCACTCTGCCAACCATTTATCAAGCACCGCATCGATGGCATCATATGTGGCCGGGTACAGCGAGTCGTACCACTTCTGCACAGGGTCCTTCAGTGCCCTGATAGATACGCAACGGAAATCAGCTTTGAACTCAGCATAGCTCTGAAGGTTAGCGTATACCGTAGGCAACAATCGCGACTTGCGATTGATGGCCATCCTGATATTCATTTCTATCAAGATCCAGAAGATCTTGTTGTCCCGAACTCGCTTTGCGTCCTTGGTCACCCACAGCGAAGCGTACTTCGCTGCATCAGGAAGGCCTAGCGCGATCGAACGGAACTAGCTCTCCTCTAGTAGTTCCCATGCTACCAACACAATTGACAGCAAGAGCCACGCATAGTGTAATGTCTTGCTTTTCTCTTGCGCTTCACGACAGTTCGCCAAGAACTCTATGCGAAGGTAGTCTGACTAGTTAAATTGGACTCCTCCTGCGCACTGTTGTGCCAGTGCAATGACAGGTGTCGACACCTCATCGACGCGACACTTCCGCATCACCTTCCCTTTAAGGATCTGCGTTGCTACCTTCACAGCGAGGTCGCAAATGCTAGAGATAGCATACCCACGCGGCTTCTTCACCAACTTGAATTTCTTCTTCATTGACTATGTGTTCCTGCTCACCACCCTTTCCGCCAAAGACCATAGCTAGATTTTCGCTTGTATATGGCAAGCACGTTATTCGATGGACTGACATATCTGTGATGGGTATCAGCTCCTCCAGCCATAGACACCCATCATGCACCAAGAACAGCAGCTGTTTGATAACCAAAACTATCACAGAGGTGTGGTTATAGTGCGACACCCAAAGCAGGTTCAACAATCTTGCCTTCTCTACCCTTAAAGCCACCTACGTGGCTCCAACGTGGTCATTCCCGTATGTGTCTATGATGCGGCGCATTAGCTGCTCAGTTGCCAAGTGCAGGAACTTCTCGTGGTCCACCAAGTCCCAGTCTTCAAGCTTCAATATCGGCACTTGGGCCAAGCACAGACCCGCGAAAGTAATTTCATCTAGTAGCAAAGGGGCTTGCACGGGAGCCTTACTCTCATCAATGTCCTTTGGGACCTTGGACTTAGGCTAGCGCAGAGGGACATACTCCGACAACCATGTAATAGGGTCCACACCCTGGGTTTCAACCTCCTCTACTTCAACCCCCACATCCTCATCATCTATCGGGATGTCTTCGATGTCCTCCTCCTCTGCCTCTAGGTTTATGGAATTACCCTTCTCCTGTGCAGTGGGCTTTGGTAGGTTTCTCCTTGGCGACGCGCGCACCGATATGGCAGGTTGCTTTCCCTTCTTGTCCTTCACAGTCTCCTTGGTTGGGGTTGGCTTCGGCCTCGATCTTCTCGGTGATTTAAGGACCTCCGCCAATACTTCAGCTACTTCCGAAGAAACTACTTCTGCCTCTCTCTCCATTTCCTGTGTCGACTCCTCTACTACTTGTTGTGTATTGATAACTTTTGGGGGCGCTGACATGATCTTTGGCAAGAACTCCTGTGTATCCATCGACAAAGTCGCAAATACCCCAGAAACTATCAAAAGCTTGTATTGCTCACAATTCATAGGCGCTTGAGAGCTCAACAGTTGAATACTCAAAATGCCAATTGTTGTTCGTTGGGCAGCCACTTGTAATTTATAGGGCATTTCGAAGTCAAATCCGACTGTTCCCCCCAAAATCAGTTCATTAATGCCAAATTGGCAGTAGATTTCCAAGGATCTAAGCCATAAATTTTGCCTTAAATGTCAGTCGCCCACTCCATTTGGCCTCACTTCTGCCGTCTTTTCATGAAGAGTGACTTTAATGGTCACTTTCTGGCCAACCTGCGCGATTTCTCCCTGGGTAGCACAGCCCCCTCTGCGTTGCCGCAGACCCAGTTACACATCCTTGCTTCGCACCATCTTCCAATCGCGCAGCTCCCCAACCTGAGCAGTGTAGTTTATAGTCTCGTGCCTCCTTTCAGCTGCCTAGAGCGCTAAGACTATGCTACCTTCATTTAGTCACATGGTCGGACCGCCGGTGTATGACTTCAAACGACTGCCATTCACCTATCCTAGTAAGGGTTCACCATTCAATTTGACCAACTGTACCGCTCCATCGGTAATCTCCTTAATAACATAAGGCCCTAACCAATGCATCCTGAACTTCCCTGGAAATTTATCAAATTTACTATCATATAGCAAAAACTAGGTCATTTACCTTAAATGTGCGTAGCTTGATGTGTCAACCATACCATGCCTTTTCGCGCTGCTTTTGGACCTGTTGGTGAAATCCAGCCAAAAATATTTCTTCCTCCAATTCCTCCAGTTGTGCGAGCCTCTCCTCCAGGGCTCCACAATCCGTCATTTTTGTGAGCGCTACTATGCGCAAACTAGGTACGATGTATTCCATAGGCATTACCACTTCCAAACCATAGACAAGCCTAAAAGGGGTTTTTCCAGTCAACTTCTTGCATGTCGTTCGATAAGCCCACAGTACTGCAGGGACACGTAGGTCCCAATCACTTCACTAAGCATTACAAACCTTAGTCAGCGCATTTTCGAGCACACTGTTGAACGCTTCCACCGTCCCATTAGCCTGCCGGTGATAAGGCGTACTCTTCTGGTGGTATAACTGAAATTCCTCTGTCAATGCTTTGATCATCTCGTTCAAGAAATGCGTACCACGATCACTCATCAAGATCTTCGGACATCCAAATCGTGTCAATACATGCTCAAATAGGAACTTCGTGGCAATCGCGCCCGTGACATCCTTCATCGGCTGCGCTTCTGCCCAACGAGTCAAATACTCTGTTGCGGTGATAATGTACCTTGCTCCCGTCTTTCCTTGTGGCTGAACAGGGCCCACAAAATATATCGCCCACTTCTCGAAGGGTTGCAACATCATTTGTGGATTCAAAGGCATCTCATCCCTCCGCGATGGTCTGCCAGTCCTTTGACACGCATCGCACGCCTTTCAATATGCTTTTGAGTCCTGATGAAGGGTTGGCCACCACAACCCTGCGCGTAGAATCTTTTGCGCAGTTGCTCTTCCTGCATAATGTCCTCCCGCAGCGCCCCCATGAGCGTCCGCGAGGATGCTGCTTCTTTTGAACTCGGGTACATACTATCGCAATATCTCATCAATGCCCATCTTGTACAGATGCCTAGCAATGACAGAGAAATGTACCACGCGCGCACAACTAATTCCTTCTTTTGCTAGACAGTGTATCCTTCCGGTGCAGTTCCTATTGTTAGGAAATGTATTATATCCTCAAAATGACCATCCACGACGCGTACTGCAAATCTCTATGCGTCAGGCAATCCTTCTTCCAAGTTAGTAGGTTCCTCCCCTGTTTCGATGTGCGACAAATGGTCTAGTCCCGCGTTCAATCGTCTAGGCTTCACAACCGCTTCAAAATCATACTCCTAGAACAATAAGAGCCATCTACAGGTTCTCCCCCCCAACACAGGCTTATTGACCAGGTACTTCAGCGCGGAGTGATCCATATACATCTTAAAATGGCCTCCCAGCAAGTAGTGCCTATACTTCTGGAGTGCATACACCACAGCTAATCCCTCGCGCTCAGAGGTGGAATAGTTCTTCTCTACTTTGGATAATCTTTGGCTTACGAACACAATAGGATGGTCCAAGCCTTCTCGGCCAGCCTGTGTCAGTACTACTCCCAGTGCTATACATGACTCGTCGACATGTACATGAAACTCTTTCTTCCAGTCCGGGAAGAGTAGAATCGACACGGTAACCATCTTTTCTTTCAATATATCCAGGCTCTTCTTATAGTCATCGTTCCAGCAAAACGTGACATCCTTCTTCAACAGTTTCTCCATAGGCACAGTGATCTGGGCATAACCTTTAATAAACTTTCTATAATATCTCGTATGTCCCATAGTAGCGCGCAGTTGTTTCATACTCCTTGGCGCTTCCAAGTTCAGTATCACCGCAATCTTCGCGGGGTCTACCATCAGTCCCTACCTACAAACCACATGCCCCAATAGGTTCTCAAAAGGAACACAAAACAAACACTTCTTGAGATTAAGCGCGATCTGGTATCTTCGGCAGGTATCCAGCATCAAGTGCAAGTTTGCTACATGGCATTTAACCAGCCCAAATACAGGCCAGTCATCAAAATATACCTCCAGGAACTTATGAATAAATCCCTGGAACGCAACAACAACTACACGCGAGAAGATCACAGGCGCATTCTTCAATCCAAATGGCATTACAGTGTACTGAAAGCAACCCCACTCAGTTGCGAAGGTCGTCTTGCTCCTATCCTCCAACGCGATTTTGATTTAGTGGTACCCAGAAAACCCATTAGTGAAGGAATATGCCACCTGACCACCTACATTGTCCAACACTTCATCAGTGAACAGAGTCGGGAAATGATCATGTACACAAGTGTCATTCAGCTTCTTGAGATCCACGCATATCCTTCTGCTTTTTTTCCTTTACCATCATTGGACTTACCCAGTCAGATTCTTCCACAGGCTCAATGATGCATGCTGCGAGCATCTTGTCTAGCTCTAAGTGGACCTTCTCCTTATATTTCGGATTGAGACGGTAAGGCCTTTGCTTAACTAGCTTCAAGTCAAGCTTTAACGTGATCTTCACCATTCCTAGGTCCTCGATTATCCCTTTCAAATCCGTAAACTTGGTAGGGAATAAATCATGGTATTTGTGGAGCAATTCAGAGAACTTATCCACCATCGCGTCGTCCCAGTAGTCTCCAATATTCGTGAATTTGGGTTCTGCCTCAGTACCAATGTTTACTTGTTTCGTTTTCAACGGCGCGATTATATCAGGGTTCTCAATCTGCGATCCTTGAACCTCGCGGTGACCTTCTATTTCTGGAATGTTAATCTTTCGCGGATCCTCATCGTCTTCTTCAACAGTTACATTATAACATTCTACCGTGCGACTCTGAGTAGCCCATTCAGGCTGAATCAGGTCTAAAGGATCCTGTGGTATCCTAAATATTGTTGCATTCATCTCTTGTAGCACTTCATCAATACTGTCAAACCTGTCCTCAAATCTGAATGTCATCATGAATCCTTCGCACAGGATGTCCCATTCGCCTGTCCCATGGCGGAGCTCCATTTCTACGTACCAATTCATTGGGACCACATTCAGGGTATGACAGAACAAGTGCACCCACTCAGGTTGGGGCTTTTCTCCATAAGCCTGGGTCCATTTGGCCAAATGCGCGCGTGGATCATCCTGTCCATCATACTTGTCTGTCAGTCGCATCTTAAGCTTCCCAAATCGTGTTCTCATCATCCTCCTACATTCGCACCAATCATCAAAGCTTTTGTTATGCGTACCCCACCATCTTGCAGGCGTAGCGCGCAGTGCCCAATCCAACGCCTGGAGGCACTGCTTTTCTAGTACCTCCCTTTCAAATGCATCCAAAAAAGATATCTACCTCATTCAGACCATCATAAGTAGGCAGATTTCTTACCTCTGACGACACACAGCGCAGTGATCAGGTCATCATGTTGCAATTCAGCGAAGTTACTTCATGTAACCGATTCTGCCAACATTATATTTCTTCATCGAAGTCCAAAGTGCAGGAACTCTCGCGATCCCACATAATCCGTCCATCCGCGATGGAATTCACCCAATCTTGGTCTCACGTTGTTATCTTATAGATACAGTCCAAATCGTCATCACTCTCATAATCGCAAATTGGTTCAGTATAGCGCAATCCTTCAGCAGGATCAAGGGGTACTATTACACGCAGCGATTTCTTCTCAAAAATCATCTTCCGCTTCTTCATATTGATTACACCGTTCATATCAATAGCTCAGTCAATTCCCAGGAGCGGAGGATAGGGATTGTTGTCATCCACTATCTCTATTAGTTCGCGCTCACTCCCTCAATATCCACGATCACCCCCTGCAGCTGCCCCATGGGGATGATCTTTTGTTGATTCACCATCCTTAGCTGAATTGGAGACCATTGCAGCACAGGTCTCCCCATTCGTTCCCAAGTCTGCTTCAGTAGGACATTCCCATGTGACCCTAGGTCCAAAATAACCTGATCCATTTCATACTCTCCTATTAGCGCAGTCAGTCTCATCTCCCGTCCCGTCCTTGTTTCATGCTTGCCAATCATCTTTCGTACTATGCGTGGCTCCCCTGGCGCGGTTCCAGCACATCTATTGATGAGTTTTTGTAACCCTTTAACACCCTTACTATCGCGCAGTAACTTCATACAGGTCTCCAAGAAAGTTGTGAGCATAGAGGGGTCCATCTCCTGCTCAGGCTCATCCTTGCTTCCTGAGGTGGAGGCCTCATCGAAACTCTTCTTAGCTTCCATGAAGGTTTCACGTACGCGCTCCAAATCGAACTCAGCCTCCTTTACCAGAGCTTTGTGAACCCATGTACTGTCTTCTGGCTGTTTCCCCTTGTCATCTCCTATTGCGATTCCACATCTGAGCACTATATTTACGTTTGTATCTTCCTCGCGTGGCTTAGACCTCATCATCTGCAGGTTCTGAATCAGCGAAGGTGGTAGCGCCCCTTTGTCACGTATTCTAGCTATCAACATAGGACAGTCTTTCGTTTCATGATCAAACAGCATGCAATACTTGCACGACAGGCATGTTGGATTAGTGCAATCGCAGGCATAGTGTCCTGGTCCTCCACAATTGTAGCAAATCAATTGTCCTTGACCTCTACCAGGTCCTCCTCCGTCTCGGCCTCTTCCGCACCCCTGAAATCCTGTCCACGCCATCCCTACGCTCTGGTCAAGGGGCCGCGTTTCGGCCTGAACCCTATAGGCGGGAGTTCCATCCATCATTAGTTTGTAGCTCTTGCAAGTATGCTCATCATGCCCTACCGACCTACAAAAGTTGCAGAACAACTATTGCAGTGCCTGTACAAACTTTTGTAGCAAGTGACAATTATCTGTGGCATGTTTTCCGGCTACCTGACAGATAGTGCACCATAATGCAGGCCCTGCGCTTGGATCTGCTTGAGCTTCTGGCCTTAAAGGCATCGGTCCTCCTCCTGCAATGTAGTTTGCAAAGATCGGGTAGTGATATTTGTCATGACCCTGACTCTTGCACTTGAAGCACCATACCTCCTCATGCACCTCTGGTCGAATCGTCCTGTCCTGCTTCAAACTTTGAATCTGAAGGCATAGATTCTTCAGTTGCACATGGATCTGTTGAACTCCTAGATTTGGATCTTGCATCGAGGTTTCATGTAGCCTAATGGCAATCTCCAAGGCCTCTGCTTGAGTTGTTACCTTTTGTTGCGACAGCACATTCCTTAAGTGTGGTAGTAGCAAAGCTACAAACCACTCACGATGCTGTCCATCTATCAAATTCATGTTGGCTTCGCAGATTATACACTTCAACCTCTGATCTAGTTCCCAAGGCGTCTCACCTGGTTGCATCGCAATTTCTTTGAATCCCTCAATCGATTGCGCCTCAGATTTAGGCCTACTAAATTCTTTATTCAGTGTTGCCTGGATGTCTGCCACTCCAGCATTCGGGTTATCATTAGAGTACTTAATATACTAGGTTAGCGCGCGATATTGCAGAGCACTAACCAATGTTGCCTTCTTTATATGATCATTTGTAACACCTTGAGCTTCCCATACAGCCCTCACAATGAACCAGAATTGGTCCAGGTCCTTATTTCCCAAGCCTTTGAACAAAGGCAGCTTCATTGTATTTGTCATACTGAACTGCGGTGGAGTTGGAGGTAGAACAGGTGAAGTTGGAGGTGAGGGTGGTGATGTCGGAGGTGGTGTAGGCGGAGGTGGTATTCGCAGGAATCCTTGTCTTATTAACTGAATAACACTTCGCGGAGAAACCTTCGCTATCCCTTCTTCGTCACCTCGCGGAGGTGAAATCAAGGGACTATACTCTGGACCTTTTTTCCTTCGTTCCTGTAAGTTTTTCCGCTTCGCGTAATCCCGAACATCAAGGTAGTTGCATACTCGTTTTTCGCACAATAGCATTTTAATCCAGGTATTCAAAGATTTTACGTACTTACCTCGCGTTCCTTTGAAAAAGTGTCGCTCCACCTCACTGTAGCTGATTGAAATGTCGACCGCAAATTCAGTCACAAATCTTCCTATGATGCGATCGAACCAATGATCAACGGCGAGGACGATCTTATCCTCCGATGCTTCCAACCTTCACACTAGCTCCGGGGTCCACACAATATGACTGTCAAGTTTCCACCTTCCTTGGCTATCTGCTAGCTTCGCGATCCATTCATATAGCTCAATAGGGAAGGAGCAAAAAAAGATCTCATGGATCTCTGTATACAAGTATCTTTCCAACCACTGTTCCTTTGTCAGTCGCGGGTTTATGTTCTCCTATGCCGCGAATTCGTGGATCTTTCTATCCAACCAATCTCCAATCTCCTTCTTAGTTGGATTCCAATGATACGACATCACACATCTCTTATGCAAATTCTGGTCCCGACAACAGAACCGTTTGTTGGCTTGAGGGGGCCTGACCTAGGTTTAACGTTAATTAGCCAAACAAATCCCTACACTACTGGCCCTTTCGGCATCAGCCCGTGGAGCGCAGACTGAAGTCTCACCTGAAACAGTATGGGGGGATGTTGGAACCAAGTTTCTGCACCCTGAGATGGTTGTGATGTCGTTTGATTCCTTCTATCCCTGCCTTTGCGCAGGTCGCTTCGCTCTAGGGCTTGCAAGACTAGCCCTCTATTCCAGCCTTCAATACCTCCGTGAAAGGGTACAATCGACCTTCGCGTAGCCCTAACCTACTACTCAGGTACTTTTGCGCTGCTAGAGCAGCGTGCCGTACAAATTCCCCAATTAATCTAAGTGATTCGCTTATCTTATCAAACAGTTATAGTTAACACCACGTAACCAAATATTCGTAAATGTGTTCAATTAATTAATGTAATTGTGGTCTTTCGCGCGTCATATAAGCACAATAAAGGAAATTCATACATAAAATATCCAAATGTATCAATAGAATAAAAACACGAAAATTGCAGAATATCTCTCTTTATTAATATCTTCCAAGTGTTTACAAACTCTGTCCACCCTGCGCACACAGCTGCAAAGATCTGCGCACTCAGCTACGGATTTCTACCCTAGGCCTCTGCGCACTCAGCTACAGAGCCTTTACCTACGCTACGACCCAAGACTTAGACTCCTTCAGAGCTATCACTCTATTACCTGATCTACCATTTTCTATCTCCTTAAACTACTTAAAGATTAGCTCTTTTTATACAATCCCATGGTCCGCGCACCATGGGTAGGTCTCTTACAACCGACTTTACTTTACAAAACTAAGGGCGGACTACCCTTTTTGACCCATAATACCTTCGCGCTTCGCCACCACAAAATGCGGAGTCTTTACAATTATAACAAAAATTGACTTAACATGGGCTTTTAGCCCCAAAACTTCCCTTGGGGGATCCTGTTCCGAACAGGGACCAAGACCCAATGTCACCTCAGTCAATGTTCCCTGCTCTTTACGAACTTTCACCGATGGGAGGAGTCTCGGTATAGGGAAATCACTAGAATGATGAAGTCAATAACGATGCACAATGTGATTTCCAATGTCCATTCAAAGGAGAGGCTCAGATAATAGGTTGCTTGTTTTAGAAGCACAAGAAAAGCTCTACAAGAAAGGCTTAAGGGAAGGATGAACTTAGGTTTAAGAATATTCAAAAATGATGAATGCCTAAGATCAAAACTTCCAAAATCCCTCACTTCTGATTGATGTGTTTATACTAGGGTTCAAAGTGAGGCAAAGATGGTTTATTCAATAGAAAGATTCAATCAAAGTGTGAGCTTTGGGAGAAGTTACGGTGACTTTTCATATAAAACCCCCTAAGCGAAATACTATAAGAGACTAAGAGTCGAGAGATATATCATGGTAAAGGCTCATCCAATGATCGCCTATAGTTAAGAGAAAAGGTTTTGAATAATGAACTACAAAGTGCAAACATTCAAGAAATCCCCAAGTCAAAGGAGCTTCAAGGGTTCCCTCTTGGTGTGATAGCTAGGGCATCAATTTATTTGAAATTCCACTGTCGGAATTTGTTCAAAACCGGAGCATGCCTAAAGGAGACATAAATGAAGAAACTTGTCTAAATGGAATCCTAAAATTCCTCCTCCCTAAAATTTTGCACCAAGCATTAGAAAATCTCCTTATCCTTGAGGGATGAAGAAAAGAGGTGAAAGAATGATATTTCGTTAAATTAATGTGATCACCAAGAATCTAGGACCAATGCCTAGTCTATTGGGAGAATGGAGTCAAGAATGAGATTGATTTAGGGTTTCATTCTATCAGGAAGCCTAATTGCAGCTCGGCATGCCCTAATGAAGCAACTACCCAGCTACAACAAGAATTTATACTTTTGACTTGTCAAATAATGGAGTTTAAGTGTTAGGTTTTCGAAGACAACCCCTAGGAACATTCGCTTTTTCTTGCCCAATGAATAACGCATGCAATAGATCAAGACTACCAAAGTGATTCAAGATTTTTGCATTATCTAGAGCACAAACAATATCATGATGCAATATTTCATACATTAAACATATAATGAAAATTTCGCATAAAAGAGAAACTTACATGGCAGAAAAAATATATCCATCACATTTGCAAGAGAGAAGCTCCAAAATGGAATAGCATTAACCGAAACATCAAAATGCATTAAAGAATCTCCAATTCGTCCTTCAATAGCTATAGCGAAATTCCAAAAGAAACAATGATCCAAATCCAAGTGATGATGAATGAGAGAGAACACCTCTCTTATATTTATACAATCCTCTAAGGGGTTTGAATAGCGTAATTTAGCCTAATGACACCCCTATAATAAAATAATGTGCAAAATAACATTACTTTTGGTGACAAGCCCACCAAATAGCTCCATAATAAGAATAATTAGCCTCTCAAGAAGGCCGAAATGATAGAAAGATAGCTAAAAGGGTTGTTGGAAAGCCAAATGTAGACCCTTATTTGCCAAAATGAGTAAGAGGGCTCCAATAACGGTGATGAAGAGCGTGGCCCCTTCATCTCCAAGCAAATGCCCTGTGGTGCCCCTAAGTGGTTTTGGGGGTGTTGACCACTACGTGTCAACGACCGATAGCAGTACACCCCCTTTTCTCGCAAAAGGGATAGCCCCTGATCGATGTGTTCGTGTCGTCCAGCTATCATCATCAGCCTAATCATCATGTTATAATGTAAACCCATTCTATATGTGTATAATTTAAATAATCTCAGCAGATCCATGTCGTGTATGTAATTTCCTAGGTAAACCTACTTTTCTGGTGATGATCTACATTCTGGGAGGTTTTTTGTCTCACTGATCCATTCTCGAATGGTCGGCAGAATTTTCCTTCAACCTTACCCCAAAGCCAGAATGGATTTTTTCACCGGGATCTTAGGCGAGTCCTAGTGTTATAGATCAAGTCTATGTAAAAGTAATTTGGGAATAATCTTAACTATTTGGTTATGTTATTTTATTACAAATTGCTTGGTCAGATGGATTATATTTGTGTCGCAGAAATGGGTAGTCTATAAGGGTCTTTTTCAAATGGATTTTCCCCCTTATGATGTAAAAATATGAAAATTATGATGTAAAGTGTCTTGCGAGTCGGAAAAAATAATTTATCCCCTCATAGGTTAATTGATTCAATTTTTTGGTCAAAAAATTAATTAAAATTATAAGCCAGAAATTTATTTAATTTAGGTCCTAGGTAAATTTAAATTCTCCAAAGGGAAAATTCGTCGATCCTTAAAATTCAAATTTTAAAAGGTCCTGGGACCAATGTTACTTGGGAGCAGGAGCGGAAGCGGGGAGCGAGAGCAGAAGCGAGAGCGGGAGCGACCATTTTCAGAAGCTCCCGGTTTGGGAGCGAATTCGGGAGCGATTTTTTAAAAATATATATATTGTTTATATTTTTTAATTTTTGATACATATATGTCAACAAAAACATGTAGAATGATGAATTAGACATAAAAAACATAAAA
>APFE031197214.1:663-54093 GCA_000404065.3 Pinus taeda | reverse complement strand
CTTCAAATTTTCATTGTCATAGTGATATATTGTTTACAAAAAATATCATTATGATATGAAAGAGTCAAGAGTCAAGGACTCAAAACTCAACAGTTATGAAAACTAAAGTCCAATAGAAACTAAAAACGACAAGTAAACTGTAAATCTACATGTGGCCCTTGCCACGAGAGTCTCCAGGAGTATAAGCAGGTTGTGGTGCTCTTCTAGGAGTCTCCCACACAGACCGACGACCAGAACTAGAACCTCCACGTGAGGGTGTAGATGGAGCTGGTGATAGCAAAGGAACAAGACTCGAACCTCGAGCACTGCTACTGAATGGTGGAGGTGGAGGTGGAGGTGGCATGGCTGCTGCAACGGCTTCATCTTCATCCCTTACAAGTTCCTCTTCTAGTTCTTCAATATGTACAATGCCATCCTCCAAATTGTCATCCTTTGGGTGATTGTCCCAAATTTTGTATGTGGGATCCTCATAAGCCCGATCACAGTAATGACTCAACAACCTCAAGTTGTAGTGCACATAAACCAAGCTTTCTGCTCGGTTTTCATTGAGTCTGTTTCTTTTCACATTATGTATGTAGCTGTAGGTGCTCCAACACCTCTCTGCAGAAGAAGTATTTACAACTTGTGAAAGAACTTTTTTTGCCAATTTTGGGCAAAAGCCCCTGCCCGCCATATGTTTCCCACCATGTGAGAGTATCAAATCTATCTCTATCGTCCATTGCATGGAAGTTACCATACAAACCAGTGCCACTGAAGTATCTGCCTATTTCAAGGCGCACAGCTGCACATTCCTCCTTGTCAGGTACCAATTTTTCTAATGCTTCCAGATATCCTCTAGTTACCTCTGGATCTAAATGGGGTTTGGTCCTAACCCCACCCCCTACTGCAGGTTGGCCCAACCAAGACGTAGAGTAGTATTTTGGCGTAAGGATATACGCCAAGCAATGTAGTGGAAGATTAAGTCTATTCCATCATTCACACACACAATCGTGAATCAGTTTGTACAAGTCGGGATCTCTATTATGAACAATATCTTTTATTTGCCCCAACACAGTGTCCATTTGCTCATACACCTCGCCAATCACTGGTTTGTCTGTATCTGCAAACCGAATCATGTGATAAATGGGCTTGGTGAAATCCAAAACTTGCCTCACACTTGTCCAAAATTGACCATCAAGAGCGGCCTCCTCCACCATTTCAAAACCTCCCCCGTCAGCGGCATTTGTAGCCCTTTCCTTCAATGCCTGCCAATGTGGACTTGATACCATGCTAGCCATTGACTCTCTTACCTTCAAAAGGCGCCTGAAGGTGAGGTAATAGCTACCAAATCTCGTCTTCGCAATCTTCACCAACTCCAATCTTGAGTGACTGCAGAAAAGGCCATGGGTATTGCTATGATTTGTAATAAATTTTATCATTTTTTTGTCTTTCTTGTACAAATCACCAATCCATTGGTATTGTTCATTTTTGTTCTTGGCAATATCATGCAACAAAAGATTCAATGTGTGAACCAAACATCCAGACCAAAATATATTGGGGTATTTATCCTCAATAATTGTTCCCGCTGCCCTACAATTAGCAGCATTATCAATGATGACTTGGATGACATTGTATGGCCCAATACGGTCAATTGTTTCAAGTAATGCTTCTGCAATGTTGATGGCGGTCTTGAACTTGTCTGAGTAATCATGTGCAGTTAGAAAGATGGGACCATTAACAGACACAGCAAGAACACTTATCAATGGCTTACCTTTTACATTTGTCCATCCATCAGATACAATGGACAGCCCATGGTCAATCCAAGAATTTGTCATTCTATTCAAAGAATGTGATATTTTTGCTTTTTCATTATCAAGGCCAACGGTTCTTGCGTTGTCATACCTAGGGCTCTTGTATCCTTTAGGGGCATCATTTATGGCCGAAACCATTTCGTGCCAATAAGGTAAGCGAAGAACATTGAATGGTATCCCACATGCATAGAGAAACCTGTAAACCTTTGAATCCACATCATTCCTATACCCCTCATCAAGGAAATCTGATATGGTTCTACGCCTTAAAGATGATGACCCTATGCCTCCATATCCACTGTCTTGGGAGGATGCTGAAGGAGTTCTTTGTGATTGTGAGCTTGGTTCAAAGAAACCCCTTGATTTTTTTGATTTGTATTGGGCTTCCTCCTCTTCCCTTATGTATTTGGCTCTATCCGCTGCTGACACCGCTGTACAAGTTTTGATTCCTATTTGTTTGTCTCCATCCCATGGCCTTTTCCTGCAGAGGTGTCTTCTAGCACGGTGTATGAACCGTGTAATCAGTGTTGCAAGGGGGCAATGAAATTAAGTGGTTCCCCCCTCTCCCTGTTTCAGCCCTAGTAACATATTTTCACATGGGGCTTGGTCTTGTTTAGCTTTTTGAGTCATGTTCACCCTCCGCCAGCTCCTCCTCACGGGGGTTTTCACAATTCGACTTTTTCCAGCTTCTTCATCCCCCTCTTCAGTTTGGCTCCTCCGTTTCCTACTCTCTAGCACCATAATAACCATAAAAGGGACCAGGAAGAGGAAAATGCCAAGAAATATAGCCAGGTCCATGGTGTTTGACGTTTGTAGGGTTTTAATTCAAGAATCTGCAAATTAATTTAATTTATTGGGATTAATTAATTTAATTTATTAATTTAATTTAAATTCATGATTTTTAAACTCAATAAACTAAATTAAATTAACTAAATTAAACTAACTAAACTAACTAAATTACTAAGTTACTTACCTCTGCAGGCATGCTCCTCGCTCCTCAGCACTTGCTCCTTGCTCCTTTGCTCTTGCTCTTGCTCAATGAAGTGATAATGAAATTTTTTTAGGCCCATTGGGCTTTTAAAACAATTTTTTTTTAATTTAATTATTTTTTCAAGTCCGCGGATTTTTTTCCGCCGGATCGCTCTCGGCGCCGCTCGAAACGCTCCTGGAGCGATTTTTTAATGCCCGGGAGCGATCAGGAGGGATCGCTCCCAGGCTTAAAAAATCGCTCCAGGAGCGACGGAGTGACCACTCCCCACAGCACTCCCGAAAATGGAGGGAGCCGCTCCTGTCCGGAGCGCGATTCGGGAGCGGGTTCGGGGGGGGCGCTCCCCCGCAACTATTGTCTAGATTGTAAGCGTCATGGTCATCTCATCTTTTGAATCTATTGAAGGAAGAATTTGTGATTGGGTTTTCCCCTCGAGGGGGGGTTTTGCCCTGGTAGCATGCCAATATTTTGTGTTCTCTTCTTTTATTGCTTGGCATTAATCTTGATGATCAGAAAAGATAATTAGGAGATTTAATACTAATAATGAAAACATCACATGTTAATGTCATAATAAGAGAAATCGTTTTAACTACCAAGTCTATGGATTTCCAACATCGGGAAGTGGGACCATACAACCAAAATCAAGGTTTCCCATGTAGTGTCATTCCTAAGCAGGTAGCCCATAAAGGAGATCTGACCGGACTAGGATACAAGACTAACCACCAAGTTGGGACAAGGGAACAAGAGTATAGTCCAAGCCCATTCTTTCCTCCGAATCCTCCCACTAATCCAAGTCCAAATGTGCCTAAGAGAAGCAAGCATAAACACCCAATTGCATAATGAAAAGTCATAACTTTGGGGTCGGAAAGCCCGCCTTCAAACATACTATCATAACAAATGTGTTGAAAAAAAGTGTACCTAGATTTGGTATTTGTCACTGTAATTTTGATCTTTGTACTTGTCAAGAAAAAGATATTATTTTTATAAAATTATATGAATGAGTTTCTTGCTCATTCCATAGGTCTAGAAAAGTCAAAGAGTCAAGATTATGTTAAAGAGCTCTTTATGAGCATTTATGTAATGTACATGGGTCAACCTAGTGTCAAGAAGCCCTCCCAGACAAGAACCATTCTTCACTAAGAAGACTACAACCAAAATGATGAAGAGAACACCATGTCAGCCTGCAAAAATAAATTAAACAACTAAAAGATGACATGTCGGCTCATATAAATGCCACAACGCTTCACTTGTTCAAGTCGGCTAAAAAATGGAGGCATAACCACTATATACACCCAGTTAGGGTCACAACAAAAATTAAGTATAGAACTCACATATTTCTAAGATAATTTGGTGAAGAACAAGGACTGTAATCCACATTACAGGAAGCTATCAATTCGGACTTGTCTAAAATTTTGGAGGTGTTGTACAGAATCTTAGATGGCCTAGAAAGGACAATATCTCAGACAGGGTACAAGAGTATAGCATTTTGGATGATCATCATGATTACAATTTCGGCATATTAGGACAGTATTGGCATATATATCATGATAAGGATCCTAGTAAAAGAAGCTCTCGCCTATACACATTAGACATCATTGAAGCGTTCACATATCTCAATATGGAAATCTCAATAACATGATGATGATCTTAGTGAGAAGTGCAATAATGATCTAAGAGAAAATGGAGATATGGTGCAACAGTTATGTTCTCCTTATTGTGATGAATATCTCAGTGAAGTTGCATGAACAATGAACTTGGTGAAGCAATAGTGTTGATGATAATCTCAACAGTAAGAAGAAGGATTGGTGACATAATCTTGGAGTGGCCTAGTAGGTCAAGGGTTATGGTCTTGTTCATCAATTGGAAGCACTATAAGAAGAATTTTGTGTGGGTTTTCCTCTACAAGAGAGAGGTTTTGGCCCTGGCAAAAAGCCAAACATCTTGTGTTCTTGTCTCTTTGTTTTTAGTAGTAGTTTGATGAAGTAAGCACACATACTAATAATAAGAAGAAGATCAAGCTAAGATAAATTGTAAAAGAACTTCACAAATTGTTATCAAGCCTAGAGGAATCCTACTAATACTAACTGCCCTAGATTCTTCAACAAGATGGGGGAAGGCACATAATGGCTAGCTCAAGTGGCGAAGAAGGGCAACACATCAAGCTATCTGGCGGCTACAAGGGATAGCTGGCTATTGGTTGAAGACAAATCTAGGAGAAAATTTCTCCGATAGGGGTCACCCACAAGTGGCAGGTAACATCTGGCTCCAACTGGGACATGAGCTCTCAGTAGAGTGCACAAACTATGTACTCGAATAGGTATGTTATGAGAACACCATCAATCTCTTGGGACCGCAAACCTATTACCAGCACATCAAAGATGAAGGAAACAAGGCAACATGCTTTTTATGGTGTCCTTTGATCGCCCATGCTTTGGTTAGTTTGTAAAATCAACAAGAAAGTAAATTTAGTGTAGAATGAAAATTTAATCTAAATGCACTTAATCTAGCATTATAACATGACATGATGTTAAGTTCTAATGCAAAAATCAATATGAAATGCATCCTACTCTAACATGCATGACTACAAAATGCTAAGTGTAATCATATAGTGAATGCAACGGTTGCACTCAAATTGTCAAAGTTCCAAGGAATCAGAAGTACCAAATTTTTCGATAGGATCGAATCACCTATCAGCAGTCCATGTGTCATGGTCAACCCATTCTGCAAGTTATATGATGTAAATGATCCTAGTAAAACCTTGAGTATATGTAACAACCTAGGTAAGCCTATAATTTTGATGATGAATTCCATCCTAGGAGGTTTTTTAACCTCGTTGATTACCTGTGTTTCTAGACACGACTAATCATAAGAGTTTTTTCCCTTCCAGCTTAAACCCTAAAGCTAGGGTGAAATTTATTGTCAAATTATTAGGTGAGTCCTAGTGTTTTTAGTCGAGTTTGATGTAAAATTGGTTTGGGAATAATTTAAGATGGTTAGCTTAATTATTTTATTACAAATCACTTGGTTTACTAGATCATATTGTGTTATAAATAGGTTGTGTGTCTTGAGGGTCTAAGCCAAATGTGTATTCCCCCTTTAAGGGTTCTAAATGTAAAATCTTATGTATTAGAGGGTGGAAAAATAATTAGATCCCCTCGTGTAAATTAATTAATTTTTCTAACAAAATAAAATTAATCCTAAGCCAGAGAATTAATTAATTAGAGTCAAAATGAATTTGTCTTATGAAAAATAATTTTCCAAGTAGAAAAATTCGTGGGTTCTAAAGGAATCAATTTTAAAAGGTCCTCCACCAAGGGAATATTGTATATTTCAAGAAAATTTGGACCCTTGGACCTTGGTGGTTAAGTCAAAGTCAATTTTTTGAGGAAATTAGCTCAAAATTAATAAAAATGGCATTAAATGATAAATTCGAAAATTCCTCAAAAATAAAATATCAAGGGCCAAAATTAAAAGATCTTGAAGTATTTATCAACGGTCAAGATTATTTTGACAAGGACCAAAGAAATTAGTTGTTATTTCTCCACTTGGAGAATAAATCTATAAATTAGAGAGTCATTTGAGTCTCTAACATCTTGATCTCTAGCTAGAAAAAATCTGTTAAAGCAACTTTGTAACTATTGTCCCGCTGGGAACTATTTTTTCAATCGTAATAAAGACTTTGGGGTCCAATTCAAGGTGTTCTTGCTTATTGATTTGTGGTATGTGCTGACTATAGGCATCTCTATGTTGTGTTGAATATTGGTAATATTTGGTTTTTCATTAGATGGAGATAAAACCATACTATTGATAGTTTTGGGCTAATCTTAGGAGGCTTGATTCCCCATGTGATTTAACAAATTATTTTTGAGATAAATTCATAGTGGTTGCAAGTATTTCAGTCATTGGCCTCCAAATTCACAAACTTGAGCAAGAATCACTTTTGCTTGGATTCCAAATATTTATACGGTGGATTAGATATTCACTAAGGCTATAGTATACTTTGGGATTTCTAAAGTATTTTTAGCCATTCTTCAAAGAAAAAAACTCCATAAAAATATTTTTTTCAAAAATTTAAAAATTTCAAAACCCTTGTATATTTGTAAATCTTGTGAATATTCTTATCAAATGCATGATTATATATAAATTTTGTAATGTTTTTTGATGGCTCAACAATATCTTTGACAAAAGGAATTTTTCCTATGTCCTCCAACATCAAATCAATGCGGTGTTCAACTCAAGTTGTCCAAAATAAGGTAGGATGCCTCTCCATAAGCATTTTGCCAACAACATCATAATTTTTAGCATTGTTTATTATGACTTGGACAACATGTTGTGGACCCACCTCCAAAATGAACACATCCAACAAATCACATAATAACTGTGCATCTTTGATATGTGCAGATGGATCAACAGATTTCATAATCATTGTCCCCTTGGAACAATTAACTAAGAAGTTAATAATGCTTCTACTCTTTTAATCGGTCCAACCATCTGACATCGCAATGCATCCTATGTGTGCCCATGATGCCCTAAACTCCTTCAATCTCTTGGTGCAGTCAACCTTTTCATTTTGAAGAATGCACCCTCTAAAGTCATCATAAAAAGGGACTTTGTACCCTGGGCCAACAATAGCAATAACATCAACTGCAAGTTGGAAAAATGGATTGTTCCTTGCAACGTTTAAAGGAATATCACTCCAAAGAAGAAACTTGCCCAGCAACTTGTCAGCTTCTGCTTTCTCCCTTTTTTTAATAATTGAAGAGATAGACGGTTGTGAACCAAGTGTGGTTCTATAAACAAAAAATGATGAGGCAGCTACAGGGTTGGTTGTAGATGTGATGCTAAAGTAGAACCTATACCACTCTCATGTTCACCTCCCAATCCTGACACTCTACTTCTTTCTAGTTGACTCGTTGGAGCTGACTTGGACAATTTGGTTTTCTCTATTTCTTCCAATTATCTAAGGGCTCTTCGGATGATTTCTGGATTTGTATTTGTGCAAGGCCCTACGTCATGTCTAGGAATTTGTGTAAGATGATACTTCAATCTATATACCCCCCTTGTCATATGATGCCCACATAACTTGCAAGTCAAGTTTGATCTGTCAAACTCTCCATCAAGCTCAACAAATTCCCACAGAGGATCCAATTTCCTTGGCATGTTTGTAACTTTATTGACTCTTCAGTTTTAAATTTTAATGTAAAATGAAGTTTGAAGTTGAACTTAGAGCACAAGAAGAATTGCAAGTTAAAAAAATAAAATTAAAATTTACATACAACATATTGAATTTTTGACAAAAAAATAAAAAACTTCAACTCAATGCAACAATAATGGGAAAAATACACATTCAAATCCAAGCAAAAATGATGGAAAAAAACTAGAGCATGAGAAGAAATTAACTAATAAATCTAACAATCAAGTTTTTACATTTTTGAACAAAATAAACCCTCTCCACTATATGCAACAAAAATGAAAACAAAACACAATCAAATGCAATAAAAAATCATTAAAAATAAATGGGTGATAGAAACCCAAGGAAAAACAGAACAAAAAAACAAAAAATAATGGCCAAATTTGATGCCCATACCTGAAAACCACGCTTTGCTAAAGAAACTTGAATTTTTCTTGCTTGGGATGCTAAATTCCTTCTTTCTTGCCCTTGTAGATGAGTTATCCTCCTGCTAGGAAACTTATACCTTCACCATGTAATGAAGATCTGCACCCAAACTGAAGTTGACTTTGACTTGCTGACTACCATGTCAAACTGTGGCGCTGCCACTTGGCTTGCAAGGCCTCATTTACCTGCTTACCCACAAACTTTAGTGAGCTCTTTCTCCTTCATCTGGAGTCCAAATGTGTTCGTTCAAGTTGCGTTGGGATTGCTTTTCCGAGCTCTACGCGATGGTGTTGATTTCGCTTGCATCTAACAATTTTGAATTTTTGGCCTTTTTTGGTCCTTTACCATCCATTGATAAATTTCGGATCATTTCCTCCCCACTGAGACCTTTTGGTCCACCAAAGGTCTTAAATTCCATAAAACAAATGTGAGTTTTGGTTTCCCACTTGGCCGATATCTGTCCACCCTTGTCTAAATCTGTACACCTTACTCATCCATGCAACTATCAGTAAAACAAAAAAACTACAAAGTATATCAAGTCCTTTTTCACCCACAACTACATTCATATTTGCTACTAATAAACAGTAATAAACCCATTAACAACATTTAAAGTATTGACATAGCTGAAATCATACCCTACTTTCCCTTCATAGTTGAAACAAAACTCAACTTATCATGTTGCAACTCTTGTTGATGTACAATTTTCGATCCCTTAAACATGTCTTTCAGTTTGTGATTAATTTTAATGATCTCTTGCTTAGGTTCTTTAGATTGTACAACAACATCTTTTCTGGCATAAGCTGCTTGTTTTAGCTGTTCAACTATAAAAATAGATTTATCTGCTTTTGTGTGAGGAGAATGTACAACATATTCAAGTCCTTTTTTGAACAAGTGATATTGATTTTGATCCCTGTAAAGATCGCTTTCCTATCATATAAATATGGGCTACCCAAGACCATCCCACGTATTTAGTTTTACGACATCACGTATCACCTTATCCTTAAATTGAGAAGTTATTGCAAATGGTAACATGCATTTCTTAGTCACTCATAATTTATGATTTCTTCTCATCCAAATTAAAGTATACGGTTTACGATGCTTTATGGTTTTCAATCCCAATTGCTTAACCACTTTTTCTGAAATTAAATTAACTTGAGATCCACTATCTAACAATGTGTCCATCTCTGTATGTTTCATAACAACCCTTATATGGAATAGCTTGCATCTAGAACCGTTAGAATCATTACCTTCATCAGATTTATCAGTCATAACCAATGATGCGATTTGGGTCTCGTCACCTGAAATTTGACCCTAGGTCCATCGGTTTTGTTGTTGCCACAACCTTTTGCTTCCCTTTTCTAATCCACTTCGGTTTCATTTCAAGATGCAATTGCCAACAATGATCTTCGTCATGGCCCTCTTTCTTGCAATGTTACAAGAGAGATTTTCAACCTCCTTCTTGTTGAAGTTTGATTTCTTTGCTTTCCCTTTTTCCTTGCTCTCCATTCTGGCTATCGATTCCGATGATACCCCAACTCCTAACTTACCTGCTTCAATGTAAGTTTCTTGTACTGCCACTTCATCCAGGTTAGTAGTACTGAACATAAATACAGTATTGCAAACATACTCAAGTAATCCTCCTATGAATTTCTTTAGAGTTTCTTGAGTATGCAAAGGTATATCTAACATCAACGCCTTTTTATGAAACTCATATGTATATTCCTGCACTGAATGACCTTGCCTAACTTTTAATCCTTGCCATTCTATTAAAGCTTTCTCCTTATATCCCAATGGATAGAATTGCTTTCTAAGTGTAGTAATAAAGTCAAACCATGTTGGAAAAATCTTACTGATATGCTAAGTACCTTTCTGTAACTTACTCTGCCACCACATCAATGTTGTGCCTACTAAACGAAGTGATTCTAATCTGATTTTGACTTCATCTTCAATGATCCATTGCATGCTACAGTATACCTCCATTTGCCTGACCCAATTATCAAGCTTCTCCGCATCAACTTCTCCATTGTACATGGGTAACTCAAACTTAACATCGAGCTTCAACAACAGTTTCGAAGTTTCAGATGGATTCAAGAGAGAAGTGATAGGGTCTTTTTGATTGCTTTCATCTTCTTTTCACAGATTGTGATGGTTGTCCTTCTTTGCCTTCAGGTTTTGCGTCTTCACCTTTTGCTTTCTTAAACTCTCGATACATTTCTTCAACCCCAACTCGCAAGGTCATGAAAGCAGCCACGAAGCCTGCATCAAATCCAAACAGATGATCATCACTTCCATCTCTTCTCCTCGAGTTGTCCTTCTTCTCGAGCCAACTTCTGGATCTCCTTCAACAAGTTCTCCTTCCCAAAGCTTTTATTTGCTCCTGGTGATCATGCACACTTCAAATCACAATTATCAACAACTTGCTCTCATACCAAATGATCCCAAAAAGGTCTTTAATTGAAATGTGATTTATTGTCTTTTACAAAGTGTTAATGCATGACTTTGAAAAAACACCACTTCGAACGCATAAACATTTAAGCATGAAGAACTTATAAGAATTTTGCAGCAAATAAGAACAGAAAACATGCAAGGAATAACGACACAAGAGATTGTTAACGAAGTTCGGCTATCTTCAAGCCTACATCTTCGAGCCATGACCTTCAATGACGAGGCCTTTATATTAAAAACTTCAAAACCATAAATACATCAAAATATTATTGCTTCAAATACAATCCTGCACCATCCAGCGGCAGTCTGCTCTATCTAAGGATCCTGTAGCAACTCTCGTTTTTGAAAAAGGCTTCCCAGATCTCCCAGAAAGTGTCTTCAAAGTTCTCAGTTTCGCTGCCTGCACCTGCTCAAATACTCCTCTTTTGCATGAAATCACCACTCTTCTATATCTCCTTGGAATTACATTACCATATTTATAATGTTTTTGGCTTAACCAAATATAGCCTTATTAAATGGTGTATTAACTGCAAAAGGTTTGTTTTAACAATATATACAAATATATATTATATGGTTGCTAACCATATCCCTTGGCGCAATTAGAACTATACACAAAGCACAATATTACATAGCAAATCGCATATGTTATGAGCGGTCAATAGAGCCATGGACCCATGGCATGTGATGGTTTACATCTCCAGCGGTGTTGTCATGTGATCACAGTGATATAACTGTTGTAACAATGTTCAACTCCGGCAGTTGTGCAACTGTGAAGTTACGGTCACATGAACCGACCTCAATTGTGGCTTCGACGATGTTATCGAGACCTCACCCGTGGCACATTTTGTAACCACAAATCCTATGGTTTCGGATTATGTTGACTCTGCACCATGTTATATCATAGCCTATGTTTAATACATAGTTTTTAACATGATAACCTTTGCAACGTTAACATATGCCCCATATTATATGGTTCTCAACCATATGTAATGTACCCACCATATATTATATGCATTCAACAATTTGTAATATGTATCTACTTGTGCTAGGACACTTATACCTTCACCATGTAATGAAGATCTGCACCCAAGTTGAAATTGACCTTGACTTGTTAACTCCCATGTCAAACTATGGAGTTGCCACTTGGCCTACAACGCCTCATTTACTTGCTTACCCACAAACTACAACGAGCTCTTTCTCCTTCATCCAGAGTCCAAACGTGTCTGCTCAAGTTGCATTGGGATCGTTTTTCGTAGCTCTATGCGATGGTGTTCATTTCGCAAATTCGCTTGCATCCCACAACTTTGAATTTTTGGCCTTTTCTGGATCCTTGACCATCCATTGATCAATTTTGGATCACCAACCAACAACAAATTACTCATTGGACAATGCACATCATCACTCTGAGCCAAACTTTACTTGGGTTTGAGGCATCTTTCTGGGTTTTACTTTGCTTGCTTACTTTCTTGCTCATCCAAGATATCATCCCAGAACCTAAACTAACGCAACACTTTGATGTGCTCTTCCTGTTGATAACATTTCTAGCCCAGTGAACATCAGTGTATCGATGAAGTCTCACATCACTGGCAGCATATCTCAGACCAAGATTGATTATTCCATGTAAATATCTCAACACATGCTTGGTAGCAACCCAGTGTGCATGTAGAGGCTCAGTCATAAGTTGGTTGAAAGTGTTAATTGCAAAACATATATCTGGATGAGTGTTCACTAGGAACATCAATGCCCCAATTAACTGTCAATACTCAGAGGGATTTGCTAAGTCAAGTCCAACAACATCTCCACATAATTTCTTCAAGTTCATCTCCATCGGTGTGGCCTAGGACTTGCATTCTACCATTCCAGATCTTTCCAACAATTTCACAACATATTTTCTCTCTAAGCTTTTGTCACACTTCTAATCCTGGGAAATAGTGTATCAAACCAAGATCTTTCATTTCAAACGCAGAGGCTAGCTCCCCCTTACACTCAAGCATCAGAGGCTCACTATCTGTCAAGAATAAATCAGCAACATATAAAAACAAAATCAAAGGCATACCTTGGACCACTTTGAAGTAGAGGTTCGGGTCAACATTGCTTCTTGTGAATCCAAGCTTCACCAGGTAATTATCAATGCGGGCATACCAGGCTCTGGGGGCTTGCTTCAAACCATATAGAGCTTTCTTCAACCTACAAATGTGAGTCTTCTTGTCCTTCACTTCAAATCCCTGTGGTTGCTCAAGAAATACTTCTTCCTATAATATGCCATGAACAAATGCAGTCTTCACATCCATGTAGTGAAGGGTCCATCATTGACTTGTGAAAAGGGCAACAATAGAATGAATAGTAGTGTATAGAGCAACTAGTGCAAAGATGTCATCATAATCCTCTCCCTCTTTTTGGGAGAAACCTCTATCCATGAACCTTTCCTTATATTTCACAATACTTCCATCAACTCCGTGCTTGATCTTGTATAGTCACTTTGAGGTCACGATAGACATTCCTTTAGGTCTCGGAACAACATCCCACACATCATTCTTCATAATAGACTCAATTCATCGGCCATGGCATCCTTCCAAACCTGCTCTTTCACTGCTTCTTCAAAGGTGTGTGGTTCAACTTGTATGATGTAGCTCATAGCTACAACGTATCAATGGTACTGGCATGGTTTCTTGCTTTCTCTAAAGGTTCCTCTAGCAGTGGCATGTCTCTTGGCATCCTGTAATGTATCATGAAGCCAAAGTGGTCTCTTCTTAGCAAGGGGATCACATGGAGGAGAATCCAAGGTGTCCATAGGCTCCATGGGATCATCAACAATATCCTTCTCAGAGTCCAGTACAGTAGATCCATGTCATCATCCTTCTTCTCAACAGGAGGAGGTAGAGGAAGGTCCCTTGCTTTTCCAAGGAAAACATCTTCATCAAAACATACATCCCTGCTAAAATTGATTTTTCTTTGA
Organism: Pinus taeda; assembly: GCA_000404065.3. NCBI lineage: Eukaryota > Viridiplantae > Streptophyta > Pinopsida > Pinales > Pinaceae > Pinus > Pinus taeda. The sequence goes on along the minus strand of APFE031197214.1, from coordinate 40,300 downwards.
CCAAATATATATATGCTAAAGGCTTTAGAATTTTCACAATATCCAACAAACGTACCTTTTCAATGGCTTCTAGCTTGTTCTCTTGTCCGTCGGCACATGAAAGTACATGAGGCAACAAAATATTTTTGGATGACCAACATCGAGCTTTACACTTGTTAACACTTCTTCAGGAGTTTTGTTACCCAAGGCTTGATGAGGAACCCTGTTTTGAACATAGAACGTTGTATTTGTTGCTTCTCCCCAAGCCTTTGATCATGCAATATGGCTCGGTCAACTTCCATGATAGACTTGTTCTTTCTTTCAACCACACCATTATTGGACCTGAAAACTTTGATTATCTTCCATGTTTGATTCTCTATCAGTGCCTTGAAGTCTTTGAACATGTCAAATGCTTCGTCCTTATGCTTCAAATAGAATATCCATGTTTTCCCGGGGAAGTCATCAATAAAGATTATATAATAGAGGTAGCCACCAAGGGAGTGCACTAGCATGGAACCACATAAGTCAAAGTAGACGAATTGTAGAATATCATTACTCCTGCTTTTGCTAGAGGGGAATGGTCCCCTTGTTTTCTTTCCACTAGCACACCCCAAACATACACCATAATGACTAAATTGAAGATTAGGCATTCTGAAAACCAATCTTCTAACTCTAGGTTGGGCTTCATAGTATAGGTGTGCCAATCTTCAGTGCCATAGCTCACTTTGATGATTGTTATCATGAACCAAGGCTTGCAGTTGTCTTCCATTGTCTCTATAGAGTCCTTCAATTCTAGATCCCAAGGTGAAATCATCCCTCATGTGAGACTCCTATGCCAGGTGAGGACCTTTCCTCCTATGAAGGAAACTCTCATCCTTTTGTATTCCAAGGCAAATATAGATACCAAGTTCCTCTTTAATCTCGAAACATGTATAACATTGTGTAAAAGAATAGATTCCCCAGAGTCCAAATGAAATTTAACAGAACCAAATCCCTTCACAAGATATGTAGAGTTGTCCCCAAGGATGATCTTTAGATTAGACTCTCTCTCAACCAGATTTGAGAGGACATCCTTGTACCTAGAGATATTCTAGAAGCCCCACTATCTACCAACCAGCTATCACAAGAATCTGGAGGAGAAGAACTAGAAAGAGCTGAAATAAGAATAGATTCAAATGGAGTAGCAACTGCTTTATTTTCATACTTGGAGTTCTTTGACCTCTTTTGAGGACAATGGGTTTCTTCTCAATCATCAAGAGCATCTCTTCTTCTTCTATCATCTCCTCTTCTTCTACCATTGAACCTATTGTTGGTGAATCCATGCTTGTTATTGTAATTGGACCTTGGCGCATCTTTCTTTTTTGGACAGTCTCAGGCATAGTGACCATGCTTGTGACAATTGTAGCATTCAATATTCCTTAATCTTCTATTTGAATCCTTTGATTTAGGGGTAGTCATTCTTGAACCAGATGGTCTCCCTCTTCCTTTTCTCTTCTTGTCTTGACCAGCAAATGCAGAGGGCTCTCCTTCTTCATGCTTTTGAATCCTCCCTCTGGAGATCATCCTAGTGTCTTCTTGAGCACACTTTCCAACAAGCTCATCAATGTTGGGAACTTGTCATTATTGTTGATAATAGTAATGAAGGTTTCCCAAATAGGAGGAAGACCTTGAAGAGTAACCAACACAAACTCTTTGTCAGATATAGGCTCACCAACAGCGTGTTATTGATCCCTTAGTTGGGATATTCGCATGACATAGGATTGAATCGATTCTTCCTTTTTCATCTTCATGTCTTTGAGTTGATTCTTCAAGCAAAGGATATGATTCAAATTGTTGACCTCATACATCCCAACCAACTTATCATAGTTGTCTTTGGACTTCTTCAATTTTCCAGCATAAGTAAGCAAATGATCTTTCAATGAATCAATAAGAATTTTCTTGGTTTTGAGCTCACCTTACTTATATTTGGACATCATTGTCATCATTTCCAAGACATCATTGCCATCTAGTATGACCAGTGTTGTGAGCATCGCGATTTAATAGCGATTTGTTCTAAAAATCATGATTTTTTTGCGCATCGGATTTTTTTGGCGATTTTTTTATTTTCAAAATATCGCGATTTTTACCAAAACATCGCGATTCGATCAGTGAAAATCACGGGCCACAGGAACAGGTAGTTACAAGAGCGATTTTGTGGTTTTTTTTCCTCATCTTTTTCAAACAGAGGGCAAGAGTGAGAGGTAAGGAGAAGGAGAACTCATCTACAAGGGAAAGAGAGGAGAAAAGTGAAGGAATTTAGCATCCCAAGCAAGAAAAATTCAAGTTTGGATCAAGTTTCTTCAACAAAGCGTGGTTTTTAGGTATGGGCATTAAATTTGGCCATTTTTTCATTTGTTTTCTCTTGCTTTTCATTGGGTTTCTATCACCCATTTATTTTCAATGATTTTTTATTGGATTTGATTGTGTTTTTTCTTTTGTTGCATATAGTGGAGAGGGTTTATTTTGGTAAAAACTGCAAACATTTGATTGTTAGATTTATTAGTTGTTCTTTTTGTGCTCTAGTTTTTTTCCATCATTTTTGCTTGGGTTTGAATGTGTATTTGTTCCATTATTGTTGCATTGAGTTGAGGTTTTTTATTTTTTTTGTCAGAAATTAAATATGTTGTATGTAAATTTTATTTTTATTTTTTTAACTTGCAATTCATCTTGTGCCCTAGGTTCAACTTCAAACTTCAAACTTCATCTTACATTAAAATTTAAAACTCAAGACTTCAACAAAGTTACAAACATGCCAAGGAAATTGGACCGTCTATGGGAATTTGGTGAACCTAATGGAAGGATTGACAGATCAAACTTGACTTGCAAGTTATGTGGGTATCATATGACAAGGGGGGTATATAGATTGAAGTATCACATTGGACAAATTCCTGGACATGAGGTAGGGCCTTGCACAAATACAAATCCAGAAATCATCTGAAAAGCTTGTTGGGAAGCACGATTGTCGTTAGACCAAAATCTGCAGGTGTTAGTCAACGATCGCATCGCCGGAGATAAGGATCCACAAGAGGCTATTAGTCTATGTCACGAAACACACAAAGAGCGTTGATTTATCCAATGCCCAACAATCTCCCCCCCTCAACACGAGCCGGGTGTGTATCGAACTCGTGACCTACGCTCTAATACCACTTGTTGGGAATCACGATTGCTATTAGACCAAAACCTGCAAGTGTTATTCAATAATCGCATCGCCAGAGATAAGGATCCACAAGAGGCGGTTAGTCCATGTCACGAAACACACAGGGAGCATTGGTTTATCCAATGCCCAATAGAGCCCTCAGATCATTGGAAGAAATAGAGCAAACCAAATTGTCCAAGTCGGCTCTGAAGAGTCAACTAGCAGGGAGTAGAGTGTCAGGATTGGGAGGTGAACATGAGAGTGGTATTGGTTCTAGTTTAGCATTAGCATCTATCTCTTCAATCATTTAAAAAAAGAGAAAACAGAAGCGGACAAGTTGTTGGGCAAGTTTCTTCTTTGAAGTGATATTTCTTTCTACATTGCAAGGAACAATCCATTTTTCCAGCCCACGGTTGATTTTATTGCTATTGTTGGCCCAGGGTACAAAGTTCCTTCTTATGATGACTTTAGAGGGCGCATTCTTCAAAATGAAAAGGTTGACTGCACCAAGAGATTAGAGGAGTTTAGGGCATCATGAGCACACACAGGATGGATTGCGATTTCAGATGGTTGAACCGATCAAAAGGGTAGAAGCCATATTAACTTCTTGGTTAATTGTCCCAAGGGGGCAATGTTTATGAAATCTATTGATGCATCTGCACATATCAAAGATGAACGGTTATTATATGATTTGTTGGATGTGTTCATTTTAGAGGTGAGTCCACAACATGTTGTCCAAGTCATAACAGACAATGCTAAAAATTATGTTGTTGCTGGCAAGATGCTTATGGAGAGGCATCCTACCTTATTTTGGACACCTTGTGCTGCACGCTACATTGATTTAATGTCGGAAGACATAGGAAAATTTCCTTTTGTCAAAGATATTCTTGAGTCATCAAAAAGCATTACAAAATTTATATATGATCATGCATTTGTGCTTCATTTGATGAGAACATTCACCAACAACAAAGAGTTGGCGTACCCTTCCATTACACAGTTTGCCACGAGTTCCATATCTCTCCAATCCCTCTTGAATAATATGTGGGATGTGAAGAGAATGTTTCTTTTAGAGGAGTGGCGTGCTTTGGCATTTAGCCGCAAACCAGAGGGAGAGGCCATATGCAGGTTATTTTCATACTAGGAAAGCTTTTGGGCGGGAGTGCAGGAGCTGTGTAGCATTATTGAACCTTTGGTAAAGGTTCTTCGATTAGTTGATGGAGACAAGTCCGCAATGGGCTACTTGTATGAGGCCATGGATAGGGCCAAAGAATCCATTCGGATCTACTATGATGATAAGGGAGATGAGGGGTTTGAGAAACAACAACTCCTATGAGAAGTGATTGATGAGCGATGGAAAAGTACACTCCATCGTCCCATTCATGCTGCAGGGATCTACCTAAACCTTGCATTTGCTTACTCATGTGGTTTCTTATTTGATGCGACATCATGGATGGATTCTTCACTTGTGTTCAAAGGATGGTGCCATCTCCAATAGAACATAGAGAAATCTCCAAAGAAATGGAGATATACAAGATGGCAGGTGGCACATTTAGTTTTGACATGGTTGTTGTGGATAGGAACACTAAAATTCCAGGTAAGCTTTAGTTTGTTTCAAATTTCATTGTCTCTTCAAGTTCATAACTTCAAACTTTGCTTCAACTTTCAAATTTCATTTTTTTCTTATGTTTATATTATTTGTTGTAGATGCATGGTGGAGAAGCTATGTTGGCAAAGTACCCAATATTTTTAAAACTGGAACTGGTCACCGAACTGGTCCACCTAATGAACCAGTTTACCAACAGAAACCAGTCTAACCGGGACTTTTGGTCTAAACGAACCGGTTTTAGAAAAATACATTAAATAGTTAATTTTTAATGAAACAAAACTATTTTTAAGATTTAAAACCATGATTCCAAGCCAATAGAGACAAAATATGCAAAGTTCGCTCATTTATATACCATGTAAAGGTGAATATATCGAAATGGCACCGAGTGCAATACATATCATCGACAAAATAGCAAAATACATAACCAATGAGGCTCTAAATGGCCTATAAAGTCCAAAAACAATGTTGCAAGCTATGAGGCCATTGGCCTACTACAAGTCTACAGTGTACACATGATCAATCATCAAGTTCATCACCACTAGCCACAGGACTGTCATCAAGTGCTACATAGACATCATTTGGTTTAGAGTCTAAGGATGCCTCAGCTTGATCTGCAACCAATGTTGCATTAATCGTTATCGGAATAATATCGGTGCGAGGAAAAAATCGGAAAAAATCGTAATTATCGGGAAATATTTGGGAAAATATCGTTTGGTCCAAAAATATTAATTTTTTTTCATTTTGTTTCAATTTTTTTAATATCTAAACCATCTACAACATAAAATGAATACATTGACACAATTATGATAAAAGAACTAATATATTAGATGTTTAATATAATTTCTAGTGCTAAAATCACACATAACATTGAATCATGTCCTAAATAGTAAGTCCTGACTCCTGAGTTCCAACTCGACCTCAAAATATCAACAAAAAATATAATAATGTATCTCATCATGTCATAATGTCATATACAATAAAATGAAGAAAATAACTGAAGTCTAATCTTATTGATTTCCTTTGCCTCTCTTGCGAGAAAATGCCACAGCTTTCCCTTTCCCTCTAGATGTAGATGTTGGTGCTGGTGGAGTTAGCAGTGGAGTCTGTTGTGCTCTAGAAGCTGAAGAACTAGAAGTAGGAGCTATAGGAGGTAGACCACGTCCTTTACTGGTGGCAGGGGTAGCCCGAGCAGGTGGTGTCACCTGGAAACATTACAATCTCCCAATCCTGAAATCCTGAAAAACTGATAAGTCTGCTGGATTTTGAATGAAATCTAAAATTCTACTTTCTCCATATGAAATCCAATAAGGCCGAAACCACTCTCAAACATCCTGAGTCATTTCATGGTAATGTTAAAAATTTAAGTAAAAGGATGAAAATGAAGATTAAGGAGAATGTCACTTTTACTTTAAGAATTTAACATTCTTAACATTACCATGAATAGCATATCAATACTAGGGCCTAGACTTGATCATGAAGCTGCCAAAACGCTTGCCAAATGAAAATATGCGTGGTTGTAATGACCAAATGCGGCCTTTTCATACCCGTGTAGGTCACTTTTTGAGCCTAGCGAGTCCTGGAAAACAGGACACGATTCCCAAAATTGTGACACGTAGTCGGATTCGACGTGTCATGGGTTTTGGACACGAATCTGGACAGAATTGCGTCGGACACGATGGATTCAGGATTCGTGGGGCCTATAGGATGAATCTGGTTTCATAGGCCCCTGCATATCACAAATCACATGTCGTGTTAAAGAATAGGCCCCAAGTAAGGCCAGGGTTGCGATGCGATAAATTGCAATTGCACTTCGCAACAGGGAAGGCATTGAAGAAATTGGCCCCGACAAGTATCGAGTTGCGATGAGATCATAATCATATATCGACGAAGGAAGGATTTATGGAAAATCGGCCCCCGGTGCAGTCAGGGTTGCGATGCGATATATCGCAATCGCATATCACACCAGTACCCCACTGATATATACTGTTATGAAACCAACTCACAAAAAGATAGAAAAGAGAAATCAACGCCTTAGAATTCAGCCTCTTCGAGGGGGCAACCTCCTTTACATTACACAAATGAACAATTCTTGGATGATTCAAATGACAAAACCTCCTTTCTATATATAGGAGTCTAAGGAGTCACAATATAACCTAGCCGACTTAACAATAATAATATAAGGCCGCAAAAATAACAATAAAGGGATTCTATGGGGCACAGTGATAAAAATATGGGGACAATAGGGGCACAACAATATTAATAAGGGATACAACTATAATAGTAATGGGGTAATCACTAGTATTATAGAGACCTGACATATACGATATATATGTTGTTGATAGACTCCATCGATGCGATTTGTGGAAACGATATCATTTCAAAGTTGTAGTTTATAACTCGTCGGGTCTGCCGTATCGCCAGATTGCATATCACAATGCATTAAGTCCCGAATATAAGAATCACCCTCGGCAAAGCCGATTGCGATTTGTGACAGAGCTGCAGAACCATCGCCTTAACCGCCTGACCTAACCACCATGTGACCACTCGGCCTTAACCGTGAGATAGTTGGGGAAGTTGGCGGTACCGCCCGTTTCAGCGAAACTGTCAAAATTAGCTCCAAATAATGAATTTAATTGGCAGTTACCCAGATTTGGAGGAGTAAATTGTTAAAAGATTGATAGAAGTCACAACTAAGGCAAATTTTCACTAAATTGGATGCAAAAAGAGACTTGATAGCCATTTTGAGTATTATGAACTCATTGAGACAAGTTTCAGAGGCATTTCAACATTGTAAACACACTTTTGTTGTAATTTTGAGCATAATAGAGAGACCCAAGCATTGTATTGTCACTCATTGCTTCATTAGTCACCAGTTTCTTCCAAAGCCAAACAATAGTGATGTTTGATGCCAAATCCTGAGACACAGAAGCTATCTGAGCTTGAGGGGACCCTCTCCATTGCCTAGTTCTCAGAAAGAGCTTTCTAATGGTATATAGAAGTCTGAAAATGGACTTCCGGAGAAAAAGTTAGAGCATATTGAACAATCCCTTTGGAAAGCCCAACAAATGAGAAAAATGGCTAAGTGTTGAAGAAAAATTGCAGTCAAGGCTCGGGACAGTTCATCGCAATCGCATATTGGCCATCGACGGGGTCAAGGTCTCACTCTTAGGGGTTATCGGTGGATGTGAATTCCAATTGCAATTTATCGCTGCAATCGATGGGGAGGGCTGATAAAGGCCTAACAGAAGAAATGCCTGCAAAACAGGGCCGGGCGGGCCCTTTTCTCTATCCTCTGGGGGGTACACATGTCAATCCACAAGCAATATCGCACATCGACCATTAGTGAAGGCAAAGGGCTCCCACTTAAGAGATATTGGTAGTTCCATCCGCTGATTGTGATTTGCGATTTCTCATTGTTTTGCCAAGGGAGGGCCGATGAAGGCTGACACAAGAAAGGCATGACAAAACAGGCCGAGCGGGCCCTTTTCTCTCTCCTCCAGGAGACCACGTGGCGACCTCTGGTTGGTCCACTGAGCTGACATGGCAGCTGACATTAGAGATGACATGGAAAGAATAGAAGATGATGTGGCAGGCAGACATGTCTCACTCATTTTTGGCATTTTCAGGGGTCCTATGGGGCTATTTCTGGTGCCACGTGGCACCAGCCACGGGGTGACATGTGGCAGTGATGACGTCAACAATGGCGTCAACAAGTTATCGACAATCAGTGATCACAAGTGTTAAGGGGTAAAGAGCTAAGGCCATAGAGAGGCATCGATTGTGATATGCAGGATTTTCCTCGAACACGATAAAAGATTAAAATTCAGGTTTATAAAGACCCCGCGTCCGGACTATGGGCCCACTCCGATGGAAAAGGGAAAATCAGGTTAAAGAGCCAATATGCGAGAAAATGACAATACAAAGGAAAAGGTCGCCGAGACACACAGACGACGACCTTAGCGCCTAAGGGCTCAACACCCAGTTTCTGCTCTTGGTCATATGAGGAAAGCCACAAAAAGGGGTATATTAAAAGGGGCTAAGGGGAAAATACAAAATGCTCGTTTCACCTGTTTTAGAGGAAAAAATCCCGCACTTGTGAGACTGCACTGTTACACATAGAATGCAGCTCAACCACCACGTCAGGGCATTGGAAGTGCAGTACAAAGGTTTAAAGGGCGTGACGGGCCAACATCTATTGTTTTAAGAGGAGCAGGTGGTGTATTCAAGGCACAGGATGGGTCGATTCAGAGGAAGATCACTAAGTCACGGGACCGGGAGCTAGCGCTAAATGGAGTAAAGGAAGAAAAGAGGGTGGTCTGTGAAATAGTGCAGGAGGCCATACCTTAGCTAGAACAACTGCAAATTGAGATGATCATAGGATGGGCGAGGAAATCTTCATGTATTTTTTCCTTGTGGTTATTTACTATGCTGTACTGTAATGTGTCTCAAATCCTGAGGTATTCAACTCTGTAATATTTTTGGGGATATAGAGCCATTTAAGACTGATACAACTAGTCGACCAGACAAATGAGTAGGGACCTTAGATATTTTGTGTAATAAATGTTCCTGCACCTCTATCTAGATAAATGGAGGAATGCAAGACTTAGAAAAGGTTAAGAAATTCTAGAGAAAACACTGCATGTTATAATTTCAGAGTGTATTTCCTTTGCAATACAGATCTTTTCAGAATATCAAGGAAACAGTGGTGACTCCCTCTTCAAGGGATTACAGTATGTGTTCCCCTTTGTCTAACTCATTTTATGTTCATGCTTCTTCCTCGGATTCATGTAATTATTGTTGCTTGATGTGTTTCAAGCTCCCTCATAGATTCATTAATATCTATATGTTAATACAAATGCATGTAGTTGTTTCACAGATTCCTTTGTTTGAACATTGTTTATGTATATGCCTATGAGGACTATTGAGATTAGATCTTTAAATCTGCAACATGTGAATCATAGTTTTCAGTTCTCCCTTCATTCATTATTTCTGCTTGTAACCCAAATAAGCATAGAAATCCTTACAGCTGCAAGCTTTGTGTGTTGAATATAGAAGTCTTGAAGCATTATGCTCTATGTGATGGATTACTCTTCTCCCTTATCCTCTCTCACCCATTCTGCAAAATATTATTAAGCTGTAAGACCTTGAAGCTCTTGGCCTCCACTATTTTTATGCTTATTTTTGAGATCTGAACTAGTGAAGAAGTATCACAAATCTATGTTTCGTTTCTTTGGATTAATGAACCAACCTATTTCATATGTACATATGTATCCATAGATCATAAGTGTTGTCTCCAATTCCCTGTAAATCATTTAAGACACACCATTTTAGATGTGCCCAGGCAATGGTCTTGAAACAATCCAAGGCTGTCTCTAGGAGACACAACATCTTTCTAGCGCCGTTACTAGGGAACGGATTAGAATATTTTTCCTTGGGTACAACAAAACATTTCATTTCCTCTGTTAGTTGATCATAGGAAGTGTGGGTTGAAGATATCTCACCTTGGCGACTCGACTGTGAATTCTATGATAAACATCCTGGCGACTCCACTGTCCATATCTCTATTTGATCATCTTGGATTTCAAGCAGCCCCATACTCACTCTGATGCTATAGCAACTTAAAGCTCTCCCTGCCTCTGAAGCTGAAATCAACCGTATAGGGAGGTTTTCAAGATGGCCATTCCCACATTTATGGCCAACAAATTCGCCCCATTGGATCTCTCTTCTATTATTGGTTCTCCCCATCATGTCCCTTCATTTCATGAGTGGGATAGCTATTTGCCTAGATTAAGTGGGAACATAGAGAGAAGGCTTGATCAACACCTAAAAGAGTTTCACGAATGCTTGGAGAAACAAGGTATTTTCTTTGAAGATGTACAAATGAAGTTGTTCATGTATTCTTTAGAAGAAGGTGCAATAGTCTAGTACAAAACACTACCTCATGGCATCATATCTTCCTTGAAATATTTTCACACAACGTTCCATCAATATTACAAAAGAATTTACCTATCAAATTCTTTATTTGAAGATTGTTGCATATCTCTTAATGATGAAGACATTCCCGAGGTTGAAGACCTTGTTGAAGATGTTTGCGGAGCTCCACTCCAAGAAAACATCTACTCGCATAAGGAAGCATCACCCAATGAGCTAGAAAGTGAAGAAGGAGATATCACTGAGCTATCAACAAACCCTCAGAGGCCTGATTTATCCGAACTTGATGTTTCTCCTTCTTGTGATAAATACGATTTTGCTGGAGAGTCAAGTGATGTAGAGACACCACACTTCCAGTCAGGGGAAGCTGTTCAAGAAGAGGAAGCCGATCAGAAAGTCAGCAAAGAGCCCCCAGTTTTCAATGCTCATCTTTCGCCTGGAGAATAAGACTAAGACCCTCCTCCAAAGCATGCTTCATATTACCCAGAGGAGGATTAAATGGTCATGGAGGTTCAGAAGGAGATGTTTTCCAACAAGTGGAGAAAAATCTCCTAGCAGCAGGCTTTCTTGAAAAGGCTAAAGTTGAGGAGCTGAACGATGATTGTAGTTTCCCTAGCCAAGAGGATATCGGCCAACAGACTGCTCATGAAAAGGAGGCAACTGCAAGTTTTCCTTATTCATTCCATGACCCTGTGGTTGAGTACATGTGCCGGTTATTGAGTTAACAATAGTGGTTGTGTCCAGAGCATGCTTCAAGCTTTTAATTTGCAGATTTTTCATGTTGGATGCTTGTTTTAACCTTTCTTTTTTAGCAGTATGAAGGCATGTGGTCCAGTACTCTTATGCTGGCATGGCTCTATTGGAAATTTGAACATACTTAGCTGAATTAAGTACTATGCATAAGTAGGATTGTACATAAATAAGCTCACCAACTGAGCATTTACTTTTTAGTTGTTAGACTTTTTATTTTTGCAGTTTATAGTCAGGAGGAAAGTCCCATGGAGATTTTTCAGATTATAAGGATGCATTTATTACTGATTCCATGCCCAATGGTGAAGGATATTGGTTTGTAGGTTCTCATCACCTTGCAAGCAAGGCACTATCCCCAGTAGGACCTAATGAGGTCACTCACTACTTCATCAATCACTAGTTGCTTCTAAAGACAAACAACAATGATGTTTGATGCAAAATCCTGAGATGCATAAGCTATCTAAGCTTGAGGGGACCCTCTCCATTATCTATTGCTTGGAAATAGCTTTCCAAAGGTATATAGAAGTCTGAAAATGGACTTTTGGGGAAAAGTTAGAGCCTATTGAACAATCCCTTTGGAAAGTCCAACAAATGAGAAAAAATGGTTGAGTGTTGAAGAAAAATCGCAGTCGGGGCTCGGGACAGTTCATCACGATCACATATCGGCCATCGACGGGTTCAAGGTCTCACTCATAGGGCTTATTAGCAAATGCGAATGTTGATTTCAATTTATCGTTGCAATCACCGGGGAGGGCCAATAAAGGCCTAACACAGGAAATGCCTACAAAACAGGGCCGAGAGGGCCCTTTTCTCTCTCCTTCAGGGGGTACACATGTCAAGCCACAAGCAATATCGCACATCGGCCATCGACGAAGGTAAAGGGCTCCCACTTAAGAGATATCAGCGGTTCCATTAGCCAATTGCGATTTTCGATTTCTCACTGTTTTGTCGGGGGAGGGCCGATGAAGGTTGACACAGGAAATGCATGAAAAAACAGGGCCGAGCGGGCCCTTTTCTCTCTCCTCCAGGAGACCAAGTGGCGGCCTCTGATTGGTCCACTGAGCTGACATGGAAGAAGACGTGGCAGGCAGACACATGGTACTCATTTTTGGCATTTTCAGGGGTTCTATGGTGTTGTTTTCGGGTGCCACGTGGCACCACCCATGAGGTGACATGTAGCAGTGATGATGTCAGCAGGTTATTGTCAATTGGTGATCGCAGGTGTCAAGGGGTAAAGAGCTAAGGTCATAGAGAGGTGTCGATTGCGATATGCGGGATTTTCCCATGTACGCGATAAAAGATTAAAAGCCAAGTTTATAAAGACCCCGCGTTCGGAGTATGGGCCCGCTCCAATGGAAAATGGAAAAGTAGGTTAAATCCCCGTTATACGGGAAACATGTAATACAAAGGAAAAGGTCATTGAGACACACGACCGACGACCTTAGCGCCTAAGGGCTTAACACCCGGTCTCAGCACCTGGTCATATGAGGAAATCCACAAAAAGGGCTATAGTAAAAGGGGCCAAGGGGAAAATCAAAATAAACTCATTTCACTTGTTTTAGAGGAAAAAGCTCGCAACTGTGTTGGACACAGATTGTCATTGATGTCAATATGGCAATATTCGAGGAGCAAACGGAGCCAAGAGGAGTAGATAGAGCCACCAGAGGAACTAATAGAGCATAGAGCAGACAGAGCCACCAGAGGAGCTAACAGAGCACAGAGCAGACAAAGCCATTGGAGGAGAAAACGAAAGCAAGAAGAGCCATTAGAGCAACGGAGGACACAAACAACCATTGGAGCACAGAGATATATCTGCAAATACACTGTTGGGGCAGAAAGACTGAGTTATATGGCAAATACACTATCGGCACAGAATCCCGGCAAATATACTATGGCGAATACTCTATTAGAGGTAGAAGTGTTATCGTTATTGGGCTCGTAGAACCCATATAGCATCACCCCTGTGTATTTATTTGTTCATTTCCAAATGCCTTTTACACAGAGAAATCATGCTAAACACTTAGCAGATTTGGAAAGTGGACCTGAAATTTTATACACGGGAGCATTGAGTTGTATCGGGTCCGGCACATCGCATCGCTATGAGTGGTCTGCATTAACGTCAAGCCCTGAACCCTTGCGACTTCCGATTGCCGATGTATATCACATCGGCACTTCGGGAGCAGAGTTATAATGTGTCAAGCGGTCCATTGCTATCGTCGATAGCGATTAGCGATGTCGCATCAGACCTCCACCAAGGGCAACTCCCGATTACGATACATATCCACGCGGACCCACCATACATTGCAATATGAGTTAATCTATCATCGCAATTGCATATATTATGAAGCCTTGCCACATTAAAGCACTGATTGCGATAAAACTGTGGAGGAGCGGATTTGATATAGTTTAGGTGCGGGTGTAATATTTTTTTGAAGTCCGCTCTTTATTCCTTTTTCCCTGTTTTTACTCCCATTTCCAGTGTAATTGTATAGTTGGTTTACGCGACGTTTGGAGGCAACAATACACTAAGGGATGCTCCGAATGGTTCAGGAAGCCTGAAGGATAACTCGAAAGGCTAGAATCAAGGTGATTGCGATTGCGATAGGATGTTGCATGTCCGTTAAATGATGGATGCCTGTTATCATTGAAAAAACGGGCCTGTGTTACAGCTTTAAAACTCGGTGACCGTAAAGCTAGGATGCAGCATGGAAAGCCAATGCAGAGGAAGCCACAACGACCAAGGAGGGAAGCCAAATAATCAAGCGAGTCAGAGGAAACGACAACGATGGAGGAGGAAGCCAAAGAGGCAGTGGAAGGTGCAAAATGAACAGTCAGAGGTGTCTGAAACACATAAAAATAGAAAAACAAGGTGAAGTGCGATTGATGAATGCATAATCTGTGAGAGAGGAAGCCGAAGAATAGGAAAGAGGCAGGAGAGGCCAGAGAAGCAAGAGAATAGGAGAAAAGCAGAAGCTTAGTAGGCTTGGGAGTAGAGAACGACAACAGAACAAGATTGAAATCCTTGGGAGTTGGTGCTCCTAAGTGCAGAACTATTGCAAGACAGAGTTGGTGCTTTGGAGGTTGGAGCCTCACTGAAGTCCAAGTTGGAGCTTGACAACTAATTGCAACAAGTTTTATATATATATATATATATATTTCATTGCACTGTTTTGTGTTAATAAAAGCATTAATTCCAGCTATCTATTTCTGTGTTCCATACATATATATATGTGCTTTTGGTAAAAACAAGAACAAAAAAAAAAGAAATAATGATTCACCCCCCCTTCTCAATATTTCTAACAATTAGTATCAGAGCATGCTTCTTCATACTAGCCTAACAACTTGAAGAAGGATCCGCAGCCATGATGAGAAATCACGAAGCATCAGGAAGACCTCCTCTATTCGATGACACTAACTTTGGTTTCTGGAAGAAGAGAATGACCTACTACTTAATGTCCCTTGGACCTAAAGTCTGGCATTTTGTTCAAAATGAGTACCATATGCCTACCACTCTTCCAACAGATCAAGATGAGAGGAAAGCCTACATTGCAAATGCAAAGGCCTTGAACTCCATCACTAGTGGAATCATTGATTCCAAGTTTACAAAAGTCATGAACTGTAACTCTACCAAAGAAATGTGGGATAAGCTAGTTGGCTTATATGATGGAGACTCAAAAGTCAAGAAAGCAAATCTTCAAACTCATAGAAGACAATTTGAAAGTTTGAGGATGGAAGATGAAGAAGATATTGCAACATACCTCCTTCGAGTCGCTGAAGTGGTCAACTCCCTTAAAGGATTGGACGAAAAAATTGAAGAAAGTACCATTGTTCAAAAGATATTAAGATCTCTTCGAGACAGATTTGACTCCAAAATAAGCGCCATAGAAGAAGCAAAGGATCTAGATACCCTCAAGATGGATGAACTCCATGGAATCCTGACTACCTATGAGATGAGGAAAGGTGGCCCAAGCTCCAAATATGCAGCATTCAAGGCTTCAAAGTCAAAGGAAGGAATGATTGTAGTGATGAGTCCGATGTGGAATTCGAATTGGCTCAATTTGTACGAAAGCTGAAGAAAGGATCTAAGCTTAAAGGCAAGTACCCTCTTATCTGTTTTAAGTGTGGAAAAATAGGTCATTATGCAGCAAAATGTCCTCATAAACATGATAGTGATGATGAAGGAAATTCTAAAAGAATGGCACACAAAAAGAAAGGGTTCAATAAGAAGAACTTCTTCTCTAAGCAAGATGAGTCTGATGAAGATGAGTTTATGGTCATCAAAAAGAAATCAGATGAGGAAAGTGACCATGATGAAAGCCAAGAAACATTATTCATGGTAGTCACAAATGATGATGACTTAGGGCTGGAAGGAAATGTAGATAAACTGTTAATAAGTGCCATTGAAGAAAATGAGAAACTAAAAAATAAAATCATTTCTCTCAAAGTGGAAAACAAGGAAACAAGAAGGAGAGAAGATCTCTTGGAAGAAAAGCTAAAAAAAAAAGAGACTTGCGAAGAACGTGAAGCCGAAATAGTGTCTCTGAGAAAGGAGTTGGAGCAAATTAAAAAGGGCTATAAAAGATCTCAAATACTTGAGACTATACTAAAAGGTCAGAAACCTCAACATGACAAGTCTGGAATAGGTTTTAAAGGAGAATCCTCAAGCACTAAGAATAGTGCGAAAAGCTATGCCGATGCACTTTCCTGCAATCCAAAAGAAGAAAAAGTATGTTATCAAAAACGCATCCCAGATCCAAAGAATGAAGAGAGAATTACTCCAAAGAAGAATGTGGAGTCGAATCATGGATACTACAGCAAATACAAACCTGTATTCGACCAAATTCCCATATCAAATCCAAAGAATGATGCGGGAGTAATTCCTAGGAAGGAAATTGACTCAAATCGTAGCTGCTTCAACAGGTACAAAACCATCTTTCTTGGACACTGTTTTCACTGTAAAAACTTCAGTCATCAAGCCAGACATTGCATGGATCACAGAAGTGAAACACCAAAGCTAAAGGACCGAATAATCAATTCATATGCCCCCAAAAGGCAGGGACAAATCAAAACCTTCAATTCATTTGATCCCTTGACCAAATTTGATATGATTTGCTCATTCTGCTCATTTGCTCTATATGCTCAAAATAATGGAAATCATTGGTTTGTGGATAGTGGGTGCTCAGACACATGACAGGAGACAAAAGGAAGTTTGTCTCATTGAGCAAAAAGGAAGGGAATGTGTCCTTTGGAAGTGGATCTGCCAGAATTTTGGGAAAAGGAACTGTTACACTGATCAATGGAAAAGGAAAAGCTCAAGATGCTCTGCTAGTAGACGGGCTCAAACACAATCTCCTGAGTGTTAGCCAAATTTGTGATCAAGGACATAAGGTTGTCTTCAGCACCAAAGACTGTGAAATAAGGAACTCTTCCTTAGGGGAACTTGTGGATAAAGGGGTTAGAACACCAGACAAAATTTACATTCTGAACAAGATTCAAGAAAATAAATGCTACCTGAGTCAAATAGATGAAAGTTGGACATACAAGCTTCGAAAATATGATCAATATCGACAAGATTAGAGCTGTACGAGACATCCCAAGGTGTTCAACCCAAATCAAGGAGTATGTGGTCCATGTCAACATGGAAAGCAAACGAGAACCAACCACAAGACAAAGGAGCTCTCTACATCAAAGCTCTTGGAGATCATCCATGTTGATTTGTGTGGACCGACTAGAAATAAGGCACTCCAAGGAGAAAGGTACTTTATGTTATTTGTTGATGACTATACTAGAATGATGTGGATATATTTTATAAAGTATAAATCTGAAACTTTTGAGTGTTTTAAGAATCTAAAAGCCCTTGTAGAAAATGAAAAAGATTAAAAAATTAAGTGCCTCAGAACAGATAGAGGGGGAGAATTCACATCAAACGAGTTTAGTGAGTTCTGTAATATTCATGGAATTAAAAGGGAATTATTTGCTGCCAGAACACCTTAGCAAAATGGGGTAGTTGAAAGAAGAAACCGAACAGTCCAAGAAATGGCAAGAACAATGTTATGAGCAGCAGACTTGCAGACAATATTCTAGAGAGAAGCAATAGGAACAACTGGATTGAATTGAACTCAATTAAGACCAAACTATGAAAAAAAACTCCCTATGAGTTATGGAAAGGAAGACCTGCTTCAGTGGAGTACTTCAAGATCTTTGGAAGCAAGTGCTTCATAAGAATCAATGATGGCTCACTAGGAAAGTTTGATTCTTGGGTTGATGAAGGGATATTTCTTGGATACTCTACAAAAAGCAAGGCTTACAAGTGCTACAATTTTCGACTGAAGAAAATAGTGGAAAGCATTGATGTAAAGATTGATGAAGACCTTCCAGAAAAAGAAATTGAAGAACATGAAGATGATCTTCTCATTGAAGAAGAAGAGCCTAAAGAAGAAGAAATAGATGAGGAATATGAAGAAGAGGAGAAAGAACCACCTCATACCCCTTCAAAGACGAAGTTTATCCAGAAATATCTTCTAGAAGAGCAGATTATTGGCAATAGAGATGAAGGGATGCAAACCCGCAGAAGGATGACCATTACACCAAAGAGAAACGTTATTGCTCTTCTATCTATGATAGAACCAGAAACATTTGCAAAAGCAAGTAAGGATCCTCATTGGGTAAAAGCCATGGAAGAAGAAATGTCCCAAATTGAGAAGAATGAGACATGGGAGCTGGTACCTCGTCCAAAGGACAAAAACATAATAGGAACCAAATGGCTGTTCAAAAGTAAAATGAATGAAGAAGGACAGGTTATCAGAAACAAGACAAGGCTTGTCTGCAAAGGTTATTCACAAATTGAAGGAATTGACTTTGAAGAGACATGTGCACCAGTAGCCCATATGGAAGCTATCAGGATGTTCTTGGCATTTTCTTTCAAAATCTATCAAATGGACGTGAAATCAACATTTCTAAATGGGGAACTCAAGGAAGAAGTCTACATGGAGCAACCAGAAGGGTTTGATCTAACAGAAGGAAAGGACTTAGTCTGCAAGTTGAAAAAGGATTTATATGGGTTGAAACAAGCTCCTAGAACTTGGTATGCAAGATTGGATCACTATCTACAAAAAAAAGGCTTCAAAAAGGGAGTGGCTGGAAGTAATCTATACATAAAGACAGATGAAGGTAAGTTACTAGTTACTATTGTTTATGTCGATGATTTGATTTTTGCTAGCAATAACGATGAAATGAGCCATGAATTTTCTCAAAACATGTCAAAAGAGTTTGAGATGTCAATGATAGGAGAGCTGTCTCACTTGGACTTCAAGTATCTCAAACAAGAGCAGGATTGTGTATATCTCAAACCAAAAATCTAAAAGACATGCGCAAAAGATATGGAATGGAGGACTGTGCACCCATGAGCACACCTATGACCACAAAATGCAAATTGAGGAAAGATGATGACTCCCCTCCAATAGATGTAACTCATTACAGGTCAATAATTGGAGCCCTTCTATACTTAACAGCTACAAGACCAGACATAATGTAGGCAGTAGGAACGGTGGGAAGATTTCAATCTACTCCCAAACAATCCCATTTATTAGCTGTAAAAAGAATTCTCAGATATCTGAAAGGAACTCCTGATTTCGGCCTTTAGTACCCAAAGAGCTCAACACTAACTGTAACTGCATACACCGATGCTGATTAGGCTGGAAGTATAGATGATCGAAAAAGTACTAGTGAAAATGCGTTCTTCCTAGGAGACTTTTTAGTATCTTGTCTCAACAAAAAACAATCATCCATATCATTATCCACAGTCGAAGCCGAGTATATTGCTGTAGCAGACTGTTGTACTCAAATATTATGGATGAAGGAAGCTCTAAAAGATGTCGACATATGTACAGATCAACTGATTACCATATATTGCGACAACACAAGTGCTATCAGTCTCAGCAAAAATCCAGTGATGCACTCAAGGACCAAACACATATCAATCAAGTATCATTTCCTCCGTGAGCAAGTAGCTAAACAAAACATCATCCTGGAATATATCAAAACTAAGGAGCAGATAGTTGATATTTTCACAAAACCTCTTCCTCGAGGAGCATTCAAACATTTGTGTCAAAAGATGGGGGTTATCTCTTTATCATCACTCAAGTTCATTCATAAAGATGTAGCAGGATAGGGGGAGCAGTTTGACAGGGGGAGTCCGTATGCATTCCTTTGCCATTGATGTCAAAGGGGGAGAGTAGAAAAATATTGCCATCAATAACAAAGGGGAGATTGTTGGACCCAGATTTCCATTGATGTCAATATGGCAATATTCGAGGAGCAGACGGAGCCAAGAGGAGCAGACAGAGCCAAGAGGAGCCAAGAGGAGCCAAGAGGAGTAGACAGAGCCAAGAGGAGCAGGCACAGCCAAGAGGAGGAGACATAGACACTAGAGGAATTAACAGAGCACAAAGCAGATAGAGCCACCAGAGGAGCTAAAAGAGCACAGAGCAGACAGAGCCATTGTAGGAGAAAATGGAAGCAAGCAGAGCCATCGGAGCAAGAGAGGACACAAACAACCATCGGAGTGTTGAAAATAATACTGAGAGGGGGGGTGAATCAGTATTATCTAGTCCTTTTACCAAATCTTCCTTATTTATACTTGGAATTATTTTTGCATATCAGTACTATAAAATAATGAGCATGAACAGGAAAAACAGACAGTCACACCAAGGAACACCAGATATAAGGTGGAAACCCAATGTGGGTGAAAACCACCTGCTGCAATATGTCTCTATCTTCTTTCAAATTAGAAACTCCTTTTACAATGGTCTTGTACTGGTGCAGTCCTTTACCAGTACGCAGGCTGCAACTTGCAGAGAGCTACAACTCTCTCTCGTTTTCCAGTCTCACCTGGAAGGGAGCTACAACCCCCTACTTCTTTACAAGGACCACTTTTCATAAATTTTCAAACTGGATCCATATACAACAAATGATCATCAAGTACATATAAATTACAGTCAGCTGCAGTAACCAGATCAAAATAACAGAACTGAACCCAGAACACCTTATCAACAGAAAAATTCAGTCAACAGAAGATCTTGAGTCAGATACGCAGTTTTCCTTTCATTGGCCTGCGTCGCTACGCACTTCACCCTCTGCTACTCTGCGTATACCCGCAGAGCTCCTTCTGTTGTACTGCGTGACCACGCACTGCTTATTCTACTGTGCTGCGTATAGTACGCACCCAAAAACACTATCGCGCCGCGTACTTCACTTAAGGCACGCACCCAAAGACACTATCGCACCGCGTACAGTTTCTGTGCGTACGCACCTGAACCACCGTCGCTCTGCGTACCCACGCACTGCTTCTTCGTCGCCTTTGCGTACCCACGCATTGCGCCTTTGTCGCCCCTGCGTACCCATGCACTTATCCTTTTTCTGCTCTGCGTACCTGCGCAGAGGCACTGTTAAACACCTGTGTACATCAGATTAGAGCTGAATTTACAGATCACCAGTGT
This sequence comes from Pinus taeda, assembly GCA_000404065.3. Classification (NCBI taxonomy): domain Eukaryota; kingdom Viridiplantae; phylum Streptophyta; class Pinopsida; order Pinales; family Pinaceae; genus Pinus; species Pinus taeda. Next base: position 19,362 of record APFE031197214.1, on the reverse strand, counting down.
GCTATAGTTAGACAGATGCCCAGATCTGATCAAGCGCTCGGGAGATTACCCTTTACAGATTCGCCTTCCACTTCACTTTCATATAGATCAAGCTTTTTGAAACAATAACCCAAATATTTCAGATCTTAAGATATTCCACCCAAAAGCATACTAAGCCAAATGATCTCCTTTGCTTTATATAGGCAAGCTCTTCCTCAAATCAAGGATCATGGGGCTCAATAATAATAATAAAATAAAACAATACCATGGGCCAGAACCATGATAACACAATACCATCGGCTAAATACCAAGGGTTAAACATAAGGAACCCCACATGTGCGCGCTTTAATGCCTTGAAGTGTGTGCACTGGGGGTACGCACCTCATGAATGGGTAACCTGCGTGTCTGGACGCGGTCCCTGCACAGCGTACCTGTGGGTACGCATCTTTTGAACTGTTCTCCTGCGTACTTCTTAATTTTCATCATATTGAGAGCCCTTGCCTTGGGTGTTGCCATCAAGTACAACATCTGTAACCTACAACCATACCAGAAACATAATGGCAACACGGAGCGCAGACATATATCTGTAAATACACTATCAGGGTAGAAAGACTGAGTTATATAGAGAATACACTATTGGCGTGGAATCCTGGCAAATATACTATGGCGAATACTCTATCGGAGGCGGATGTGTTAACGTTATCGGGCCCGTAGAACCCATATAGAATCACCCCTGTGTATATATTTGTTCATTGCCAAATGCCTTTTACACAGAGAAATCACACTAAACACTTAGCGGATTTGGAAAGTGGACCTGAAACTTTATACGTGGGAGTGTTGAGTTGTATCAGGTTTGGAACATTGCATCGCTATGAGTGGTCTACATTAATGTCGAGCCCTAAAGCCTTGCGACTTGTGATTGCCAATGTATATCGCATCGGCACTTCGAGAGCGGAGTTACAATGTGTCAAGCGGTCCATTGCGATCGCTGATAGCGATTATCGATGTCACATCGGACCTTTGCCAAGGGAAACTTCCGATTGCGATACATATCCACGCATATCCGCCACACATTGCAATATGAGTTAATCTATCATCACATCCATCACATATCGCATATATTATGAAGCCTTGCCACACTAAAGTGCTGATTGCGATAAAACTGTGGAGGAGCGGATTCGATACAGTTTAGGTGTGGGTGTAATATTTTTTTGAAGTCCACCCTTTAGTCCTTTTTGCTTGTTTTTATTCCTATTTCCAGTGTAACTGTATATTTGGTTTGCGTGCCATTTGGAGGCACCAATACACTAAGGGATGCTTCAGATGGTTCAGGAAGCCTGAACGATAGCTGAGAAGGCTAGTATCAAGCCGATTGCGATTGTGATAGGACGTGGCATGTCCGTTAAACAATGGATGCCTGTTATCATTGAAAAACAGGCTTGTGTTACAACTCTAATAGTCGGTGACCGTAAATCCAGGAAGCGGCATGGAAAGCCAGTGCAGAGGAAGCCACAACGACCAAGGAGGGAAGCCGAATAATCAAGCGAGTAAGAGGAAACAACATCGATGGAGGAGGAAGCCAAAGAGGCAGTGGAAGGTGGAAATGAATAGTCAGAGGTGTCTGAAACACATAAAAACATAAAAACAAGGTGAAGTGCGATTGATGAATGCATAATTTATGAGAGAGGAAGCTGAAGATCAGGCAAGAGGCAAGAGAGGCCAGAGAAGCAAGAGAACAGGAGAAAAACAGAAGCTCAACAGGCTTGGGAGCAGAGAACAACAACAGAACAGTTTATTTTAGGTTTGGGTTGGAGCCCAAGATGTTTGAGCCTCAGACTTGAACATGATTGAAATCCTTGGGAGTTGGTGCTCTGGAGGTTGGAGCCTCACTGAAGTCCAAGTTGGAGCTTGGCAACTAATTGCAACCAGTTATATATATATATATATTGTATTTATTTCATTGCATTGTTTTGTGTTAATAAAAGCATTAATTCCAACTATCTATTTCTGTGTTCCTAACAAAAATAACAACAACAAAAAAGAAATACTAGTTCACACCCCCTCCACCCCCCAGTATTTCCAATAGACTGTGCGATTACACTGTTAAATAAATAACATTGCTCAACCACTGTGCCAAGGCATTGGAGATATCGTACAGAGGTTTAAAGGCGAGATGGGTCAGAAACTAGGTAGTTTAATGAAGGTATGGGGCACACTCAGGGAAGGACTCGGCTTGCAGCACGCCCCCATAAGTCGGTGCCATAAGCATTCAAAGCGGAAGAGATAGTCAGCTAGCCGAGCAACATGGGCACACTTCGTGACACAGACAGGGCCTATTCTAAGGCTCTCATAGGGACAACAAAGGACTCTTCCTCCATTATTCCTCCCATCCCTCTTGACTTTCTGTATTTATTTGTTTTCAAGAAGGGATTTGATCCCTATTGTAACAGGCATATAACAGAACCTTACAGGGGGGACAACTAGTCTAGTATGGCAATTGGAGCCCTGGCTCTTAGATATTTTGGTAAACTGTAACTCCATTGGCCCCCTCTTCGTATAAATAGTGGGATGAAACATAATACAAAGGTTCTGGAATTTCTCACCCACGAGGGATGAACTCTGTGATACCATTTTTGGCTCATAAATATGTAAGTGCATGACTTGTATTTCAGACTGTGTTACTTCACACAGGAAGATCTTTCAAACATAAAATAAATGGTGGTGATTCCCCCTTCTAAGTATTACAGTATGTTATCCTCCTATTAACTCCATTATGTTTATATTCTTCTATGAATTCATGTGATTATTGTTGTTAGAAATATCTCAAGACCTCCTCACAGATTCACTGGTGTCAACATGTTATGCATGTGCATGTAGTTCCTCGCAGATCCATTTGTATCGACATTGTTAATGCTATTTCCTGTCTAGATTATTGAAATCATATCTTTAACAACTTCTCTTCATGAATCACAACACCCAGCCTCTCTTCTTCCCATTATATCTACTTCTGACTCAGATAAGTATTGGAATTCTTAGAGCTGCAAGCTCTATGTGTTATGCATAGGGTTCTTGATACTGTAAGCTCCCTACAATGAGTTACTTTTCCTCCTCATCCTCTATTATCTACCCAAACAAAGCCTACTAAGTTGTAATCCCCTTTGGAAGTAATCGACCTCTGTTGTTCTATGTGATACTTCTAGGAACTATGTGTGTGACGGAATACCTGAAGTACGTAACTCATACCTTTGGAGGAATGAACCAAACCCCCTCATATCTTTTTTGTGACAATTGAAGTGCTGAAACCCCTCACATATAACCTTACAAGCACTCCTCTATTTATGATGTCCTAGGCACTGGTCTACAGTCAACCCATAGGCTGTCTCTAGGGCACTTTCCTTGCCTCCTACCGCACTTGTGTTGTATGGTACAAGATTTAGTGAAAACACATTGGAAGTTGGACCAAGGAGACGTAGCCTAGGAGGGGAGAAATCCTCATCAAAACTCTATGTTGTGTGTTGTATTTTGATGTTCTTTGTTGTTATTTTTCTGTTGTTCAGCATATTTTTTATGTTAAATTGTTTATAACATTTACATAAGAAACTCTAATGGGAATTAGTTAATTAAGAAAATGGTGAATACTTAAGCACTTGATAAGAAAACGATAAGCATCTTGAGTTTTATTCTGAATGGGGAATTATCACAACATTAATAATCTGCTCCATTTCAAATCAAGTTGGTATCATAGCATTGGTTTTTGCTTACTAGATTTTCTTGTGCAAATAAGGAGTATTGTTTGCTAGTTTTGTGTCATGCTAACAAGGTTAAAACTCAAAAGAGGTGAAGGAAAGCTGGTTGGAAGCCCTAAAGTTGGATCAAGGGGAGGAAGAGCAAGGTTGTCACAATCTCCAACACCAGTTCAACCTCAAGTTGCAGTTGAGACTCTAGAGATCATGTCTCATGAAGAAGAACCTACAAACATGACAGAAGATGAGAAGACCTTCAGAAAGGCTTTCTTTGATATGACAAAGATGGTGAAGTTCCTCTATGAAGAGGAATAGTAGGTTGCAAGGAGAAAGTTCCAAACCTCCCAAAGGAGAAGGCTCTTCAGGGGGAGATAATGGGAATGGAGACAAACCTCCACCCTCTCCACCATCTTATTCATCTTCTTCCTCACAATCATTTTCACACTCTTCCACTAATACAACCCTTACTCATATTCATCATCATTCTTCAAAAGACGCTGGAAAATCACTTTTACTTAAACTAGATGTTAAATTCGAGTTGCCCATGTATAATGGTGAAGTAAATGCAGAGAAGCTTGATAGTTGGATTCATCAGTTGGAGTTATATTGTAGATTCAAAACCTTCAGTAGGATGATATCAAAATCCAGTTGGCTTCATTGAGAATGGAGGGTGCAACACTCATTTGGTGGGAAGCAAGGACTCAAGACGAGATAAAAAAACATGGTAAGATCTCTATTACTTGGTCTGATTTCATTGCTGCTATAAAAAGAAAATTCTACCGTTTAGATCATATGCAAAAAGCTATCATGAATTGGAAAAATTTCAGACAGTTAAAATGTCAAAATGTGCAAGAGTATACTTAGGAGTTTAGGAGCAGAGCTCTTATGCTAGGAGTAGACTTGCAGTCGCAAGATACTTTGCTGAAATACATGGGAGGTTTGCATAGCTATCTTCGACACACCATTCTTATGTTTAATCCCACAAATCTTGATGAGGTTTGTGTTCAAGATACACACCTCGAAGCAAGAGGGAAAATGGTAAAAGAATAAGGTAATAAGAATCCATTCTAGAGTGGTGAAAAAGGAAAGAAATCTAAAGGAAAGCAGAAGAAAAATGCTTCTATTAAGAAAGAAGGGGAGAAACCTATGTGCAAGAAATGTTCCAAAGAGGGCCACGATGAAGCGCATTGCTGGAAGCTTCATCCTGAATTAAGACCGAAGAAATTTAACAATAAAGGGAAACAAAAGACAAACACTGCTGTAGAACAAGACTTGGGTTTTGACTCAGGTGATGAAACAAAGATTGCAGCCACAGTCACTAAAGGAAAAGTGGTGCAAAAACAAGAAAAGAGGAAGCCGTGGCAAGTACCAACACAACAAATAACTCCAACAACACTTCAAATGAAGAAAATAGAATTGAGTTGTTCCATATCAGAGTTATTTCCAAACACACCAAGATTGATACGTTGTTTGACAGTGGATCACAGGCAAATTTAATTTCTACAAACTTGGTCAAGAAGTTGAATCTGGGAACCATGCCTCATCATAAACCATATCCATTGGGTTGGATAACCAAAGATGCAAATCTTCAAGTCACAAGAAAATACGTTTTAGGGTTGCTATTACTGCCAATTTCGCTGATTAAGTCGAATTAGATGTAGTGCTGTTGGATATTTTTGGAATTGTGTTGGGAACCATGTATCTGTATGACCAAAAAGCCGTTTTCCATAGATTTGAGAACAAATATCATTTGTTCAAAGATGGAGTGGAGTATATTGTGAGAGCCCATCGTAGAAAGCTTAATCCGTCTTTAGAAATCGCAGGGCAAATGAAGCGACTGGTCAATTCCAGCAAGAATTTCATGCTCCTTATGATCAAGCAAAAAAATTATACTGAGCGTGAATCCTCTGTAGGCTGTGACGTGAAGTTGAAAGCCGAATTATTTGATGTGTCTTTGAGGTTTCTGTGAGTTTCATCATTATGTAGATTATCTTCCGAATACATCGCATTAGGTTTCTTTCTGATCGACGTTTCTAAACAACAACGATGGTTCATCTTCAGGATGTGAAATATTATTGAAAAATAATGTAAGGTCAGTCTTCTTTTTCGTTAAGAGCAATCCGTGTCGTTCAAATCTACGAACTTCTTTCATTATCCCCCTTCTATATTGGGTGATTATTTTGTCTTTGAGGTTTCTGCGAGTTTCATCATTATGTAGATTATCTTCCGGATACATCGCATTAGGTTTCTTTCTTATCGACGTTTCGAACCAGCAACGATGGTTCATCTTCAGGATGTGAAATATTATTGAAAAAGAGTGTAAGGTCAGTGTTCTTTTTCGTTAAGAGCAATGTGTGTCATTCAAATTTGTGAACTTCTTTCATTATCTCCCTTCCGTATTGGGTGATTATTTTGTCTTTGAGGTTTCTGCGAGTTTCATCATTATGTAGATTATCTTTCGGATACTTCACATTAGGTTTCTTTCTGATCGACGTTTCGAACCAGCAACGATGGTTCATCTTCAGGATGTGAAATATTATTGAAAAAGAATGTAAGGTCAGTGTTATTTTTCATTAAGAGCAATCCGTGTCATTCAAATCTGCGAACTTCTTTCATTATCTCCATTCCTTATTGGGTGATTATTTTGTCTTTGAGGTTTCTGCGAGTTTCATCATTATGTAGATTATCTTCCGGATACATTGCATTAAGTTTCTTTCTGATCGACGTTTCGAACCAGCAACGATGGTTCATCTTCAGGATGTGAAATATTATTGAAAAAGAATGTAAGGTCAGTGTTATTTTTCATTAAGAGCAATCCGTGTCATTCAAATCTGCGAACTTCTTTCATTATCTCCATTCCTTATTGGGTGATTATTTTGTCTTTGAGGTTTCTGCGAGTTTCATCATTATGTAGATTATCTTCCGGATACATTGCATTAAGTTTCTTTCTGATCGACGTTTCGAACCAGCAACGATGGTTCATCTTCAGGAAGTGAAATATTATTGAAAAAGAATGTAAGGTCAGTCTTATTTTTCGTTAAGAGCAATTTGCGTCGTTCAAATCCACGAACTTCTTTCATTATCTCCCTTCCGTATTGGATGATTGTTTTGTCTTTGAGGTTTCTGCAAGTTTCATCATTATGTAGATTATCTTCTAGATACATCACATTAGGTTTCTTTTTGATCAATGTTTCGAACCAACAATGATGGTTCATCTTCAGAATGTGAAATATTATTGAAAAGGAATGTAAGGTTAGTCTTCTTTTTCATTAAGAGCAATCTATGTCGATCAAATCTGCGAACTTCTTTCATTATCTCCCTTCCGTATTGGGTGATTATTTTGTCTTTGAGGTTTCTGCGAGTTTCATCATAATGTAGATTATCTTCCGGATATATTGCATTAGGTTTCTTTCTGATCTACGTTTCGAACCAGCAACGATGGTTCATCTTCAGGATGTGAAATATTATTGAAACATAATGTAAGGTCAGTCTTCTTTTTCGTTAAGAGCAATCTGTGTCGTTCAAATCTACGAACTTCTTTCAATATCTCCCTTCCGTATTAGATGATTATTTTTTCTTTGAGGTTTCTGCGAGTTTTATCATTATGTAGATTATCTTCTGGATACATCACATTAGGTTTCTTTTTGATCGACGTTTCGAACCAGCAATGATGGTTCATATTCAGGATGTGAAATATTATTGAAAAAGAATGTAAGGTCAGTCCTCTTTTTCGTTAAGAGCAATCTGTGTCGTTCAAATAAGAGAATTTTTTTCATTATCTCCCTTCCGTATTGGGTGATTATTTTGTTTTTGAGGTTTCTGCGAGTTTCATCATTATGTAGATTATCTTCCGGATACATTGCATTAGGTTTCTTTCTGATCGACGTTGCAAACTAGCAACAATGGTTCATCTTTAAGATGTGAAATATTATTGAAAAATAATGTAAGGTCAGTCTTCTTTTTCGTTAAGAGCAATCTATGTCGTTCAAATTTGCGAACTTCTTTCATTATCACCCTTTCGTATTGGGTGATTATTTTGTCTTTGAGGTTTCTGCGAGTTTCGTCATTATGTAGATTATCTTCTGGATACATCGCATTAGGTTTCTTTCTGATCAACGTTTCGAACTAGCAACGATGGTTCATATTCAAGATGTGAAATATTATTGAAAAAGAATGTAAGGTCAGTCTTATTTTTCGTTAAGAGAAATCTGTGTCGTTCAAATTTGCGAACTTCTTTCATTATCTCCTTTTCGTATTGGGTGATTATTTTGACTTTGAGGTTTCTGCGAGTTTCATCATTATGTAGATTATCTTTTGGATACATCGCATTAGGTTTCTTTCTGATCGACGTTTCGAACCAACAACGATGGTTCATCTTCAGGATGTGAAATATTATTGAAAAGGAATGTAAGGTCAATCTTCTTTTTCGTTAAGAGTAATCTGTGTCGTTCATATTTGCGAACGTATTTTCAAGCAGTCTCAATTTTTTCTCGACACAGCGTTCAAGTGACCCATGTCACTAGACTCCTAAGCTTGCCCTCTTTCCAACCATACTAATCTCAAGTAAGCTCAAAATTTGATTAGGGCTGGTGTATGTATGGTACCAGGTCTCAAGTTATGGCTGTAAAGAAGGCAATGGAGAGAGTTGAATTCCTCGAGAAAAAAGTCGAGACCTTCTAGGCATCCCTTAACCATATCACTGAAGCATTGGCTAACTTGAAGAGGTCTTGCAATCCCATGAAGGGAGAACCTAGTGTTGATGCACATGTAGAAGGCGAATCCAGCCATCACATTCATTTCCATGTAACTCACCAATCTTCAGGCCACCGAATACCCAAGTTGGACACATACAAATTTTATGGCTCTAACCCCGCAGTATGGGTGGAAAAAATGGAACAATATTCCACCCTTAATAATATCTGGGAGGATGGAACTAAACTACATGTGGGAGCCCTTTACTTGGATCAAGAGAGATGGTAGTTGTGGCATTGGAATCACAAATGTTATCCAAGGAGGTTAACTTGGAACATGTTCTCAAAATCCATATGTGACTGCTTTGATTGAGAATCTCACTTTTTGGGTCATCTCACTAAGCTCAAGAAAACAGGGACAATAAAGGACTACATTGCATCTTTTGAACAATTGACCATCAGAACTGATGGAATAGGAGATGACTTTTACTTGGAATGCTTCATATGTGGCCTAAAGGAAGTCATCCAAGCCCATGTCTGAATGAATCACCTAGCTACTTGGTTGGACGCATGTCGCAAGGCATTAGATGTAGAAGTCACCTCAAATTCCTAGTCCAATCATATAAATTCCATCGCAAAGGCATGTCCCACCCCAGCTACGGGCCCTACCCAAACACTTAAGGTTCAAAAGGTGTCACCGAAAGAAATGGCCAAAAGAAGGAAACAAGGACTCTGCTACTAGTGTGATGACAAGTACTCCCCAAGACATAAATGTAAGGAACCAAAATTATTTCAAATTGATACTACTGAAAGTAGCTCAACCGATGAAGCTCCATCCACTAAAGTGCCGAAGGAAGACACGGGTGAACCCCAAATCGACCCATACAATGATCTCACAACTACACTAGATGAGCAGGTTATATCACTACATGCCTTGGCTAGAATTTCTTTGCCTCAGACTCTCAAAATTAAGGATTTCATTAAGCATTGACTAGTGGTGGTGTTAATTAATAGTGGCAACACTCGTAACTTTGTCCATAAGGGAGTAGAATAAGTTGTTCATTGTTTTGTATGGGCGGTATCTAATTTCCAAGTCCTTATCGCTGATGGGGGGACCATGAAATATGGACGCTGTGAAAATATTAAGCTTCATATGGGCGATTATCACCTCAAAGCCCACATGTTTTCCATTGAAATGGGTGGTTGTGACATTGTCCTTGGTGTTGAATGGCTCCGCACACTGGGACCTATCACAATGGATTTCTAGGAGTGATATATGAGCTTTACGCAGAATGGACACGCTTATATATTAAGGGAACTCCAGGAAGGTGCTCCTATTATCATAAGCTCGCATTGAATGGAGAAGATTTTAAAAAAGGGCCATCATAGGGTAGTAGCTCAATTTAATGCCATTCAGACCATTGAACTCACTCCTCATAGTCATCCTGATATGCAATAGGTATTAGATCGCCACCAATTGGCCTTTGACAAACCAAAGGAGCTCTAACACTCTAGGGGTGAACATGATCATAACATCCCTTTGGTCCTAGGTGACCAGCCGCCAAATGTCTGCCCATATTGATATTCTTTTGCATAAAAGAATTAAATTGAAAAAATCATCAAGGAAATCCTTGAAGTTGATGTTATTCGTCCCAACACCAACCCTTATTCATATCCAATGGTCATGGTTCTGAAGAAATATCGAGAATGGTGCATGATCTAAAATGGAGTATATTAGTAATGTTGTGCTAATTCCCCATTCAGAATAAAACCCAATATGCTTATCATTTGCTTATCAAGTGCTTAAGGATTCACCATTTGCTTAATTAACTGATTCCCATGAGAGTTTCTTATGTAAATGTTATAAACAATTTAACATAAAACATATGCTGAACAACAACAAAATAACAACAAAGAACATCAAAATACAACACACAACACAAAGATTTCATGAGGAGTTCACCCCTCTTGGGCTACATCTCCTTAGTATAGCTTCCAATGCTTGGGCCTCTCTATTATTCTCAAAATTACAACAAAAGTGTGTTTACAATGCTCAAATGCCTCTAAAACCTGTCTCAATGAGTTTAGAATATTCAAAAATAGCTATCTAGCCTCTTTTTGCATCCAATTTGGTGAAAAATTGTCTTAGTTATGACTTCTGTCAGTCTTTCCACAATTTCCTTCTCCAAATTTGGCTAACTGCTAGTTAACTTCATTATTTGGAGCTAATTCTGGAAGTTCCACCAAAATGGGCAGTCCCGCCAACTTCTCAGACTATATCACGGTTAAGACCGAGTGATCACATGGTGGTTAGGTTCGGCGGTTAAAGTGATGGGTCCGCAGCTTTGTCGCAAATCGCAATCGGCTTTGTCGGGGGTGATTCATATATTCGGGACTTAACGCATTATGATATGCAATCTAGTGATTTGATGGACCCAACGAGTTATAAACTACAACTCTGAAATGCCATCACATCCGCAAATCGCATCCACGGAGTCTCTTAGTAACATATATATCGGCGAGGTATTGGTGCAATATGTGATTGCGATATATCGCATCGCAACCCTGACTACTCCGGGGGCTGATTCTCCATAAAGCCTTCCTTCGCCAATATGCGATTGCGATCGCATCGCAATCCGATACTTGTCGGGGCCGATTTTTGCAAGGCCTTCCTTGTTGCGAAGTGCGATTGTGATTTATCGCATCACAACCTTGGCCTTGCTTGGGGCCGATTCTTTAACACAACCCGCCTGCAACATGTGATTTGCGATATGCGGGGGCCAATAACGGCCTACCACTTGGTGCGTCCTCATTCGCTGAAAGACCTTGCCACATCATCCACTCTTGCCATGTAATCAAGTCAAACCTGAACTTTGACTTGCTATAACTTCTGCATACGAGCTCAGATTTGAGTGTCGTTCACGCCATTGTAATCAAAATGATGAGCTCTTCGATCTGAACGTGAGTTTAACACAATTATGACACTTTGATTTTTTAGCATAATTTTGAGCACCTGATCACTCCTCCCCAATGAAAGCCTTTGGAGCCCAAAATATTATATTAAGTTAATGAACAGATGAGGGAATTGTTCCCTCACCTTCCCCTCTTCAATCCATTTGGCCTTTGATGAATTTGTACATTTGAAACCCACTCAAAGATAATCAACATTTCCCCTCTTTGATGAACTCGTTCTTTTGTTAAGTATGGTGTCTTGCTGAAGCTCATCAAGAAATTTTGAAGAAAAATCTTTAATTGATGGAATCTATACACTTTCTCATTGATCTCCAATCAAAAGAGGCTCATACAATCTCAAATTTTCAACATTAACAATGGAATAAATTTGCATATATGAATGGAAATCAAGCTTGAAAGCATTATTACCAATCTTTTTCAGAATTTTAAATGGACCATAACGGATTGGTTTCAACTTTTGACCTTCACCTTGAAGCCTTTCCTTGATAATGTAAAGCCAAAATTCATCGCCTACTTGAAATTAGTGATCCACATGATGTTTATCATGCCTTTCCTTATACTTGCCTTGACTCTTTTCTAGTTGTTCTTGAATTGTTTGGTGAATCAACTGAATTTTCTCAATGATTTTTTTTTGCTCTGTCTATGTCGTTATGTCCATCTACAACTACATCTTTCTCAAAGATGAAATCCAAAGGTGATTTAGGCAAATAACCAAGACATGCCTCAGAAATCGAAGTTAGAGTAGAAGAGCGCTTTGCTCTGTTGTAAGCATGTTGAATATAATGCAAATGTTCATCCCACGACTTAGGATGTTTGCTACAATATTCTCTTAGCAAATGAATAATTGTCTTGTTAACTACTTTTGTTTGACCATCTATTTGCAGATGGAAGGTTGTACTTTTCTTCAACTTGGTGTCCATTAAGTTCCATAAATTTGACCAAAAATTCCTGACAAATTGGGAATCACGATCACTTACAATAGAAGTAGGTAATCCAAAATGAACCCATACATTTTGAAAGAAAAGTTGAGTTGTTTGTTCAACTGTATTTTGTTTTTTACAAGGCATTAATATGCACATCTTGTTGAACCTATCACAAATATGTACAAATAATCATGACCTCTTCTTGATAAAGGAACACCTCCTAAAAAATCCATAGAAACACTATTCCATGGACGTGAAGGCACTGGAAGTGGTGTGTACAATCCTAGTTCCCTATTACTAGGATTACTAACTACACACAATGAAAATCCTATGATAAAGCGTGACACACTTTCAAGCATACGAGGCCAGTAAAAATACCTCTGAAGATTTGCCATTGTTTTACTTACACTGAAATGTCGAGCAATAAGAGAAGTGTGCACTTCCCTACTCTCTCTCTCCCCGTGGAACGCAAAGTTTTCCCAAAAGATACAACAGATTATCGTGTACATGGTAGTCTAATTCCTCAACTTGGTGGCCTTGACCCAAGTTTGAATATACCTCTTGAAAGTCAGCATCATGTGCATATTGTTCAACATAACTTTCAGGCAAAACAAAATGATTCTTGAGTAAAATGGCTACATTAAAAACTGGTCTAGAAATCATATCAGAAACTTTGTTATAAATATCTTTCTTGTACCTTATTACCAAGTGGAATTGTTGTAAGAATCTCATCCAATGAAAGTGCCTTGATTGTTGCAATTTTGTTTGAGATTGTAGATATTGCAAAGGTTGATGATCGGTGTGAATAATGGTTTATTTTCCCATTAAATAATGTTTCCATTTCTTCACACTTTGCACCAATGTGTAAATATCTTTATCATATATAGTATAGTTAATAACAACACCATTAAAAATATCATAATGAAATGAAATGGGCTTACCATGTTGTAAAAGAACTGCACCCATGGCGTAGTCACTTGCATCTATTTGTATTTCAAATGGTTGTTTCAAATCTGGCAATGCTAAAACTGGGGCTAAACTGATCTTTTGCTTTAAAGAATAAAAAAAAATTGTCATTTGCCTCCCCACTAGAAGACAACCTTCACGCTCGTCAAAGCATGTAGTGGAGCTACTATGGGAGAGAAATTGGCAATGAACTTCATCTAGCACTACATTGCTCCTAGAAAAATCCTTACTTTTGTGACTGATTTGGGTATTGGGAAATTCACAATGATCAAAACTTTAGAGGGGTCAAACTACAACTCACCTCCTCCAACTATGTGGTCCAAATACATTAAGGAAGTTTTCCCAAATTCACATTTAGACATCTTCATAAATAATTGTTCTTTTTTCAAGACATCCAACACTTTTCTCACATGTTTGACATGCTCTTCTCATGATTTGTTGAATATCAAAATATTATTTAAATAGACAATTACAAACTCATCAAGGAAGGATCTTAAAACATCATTCATAACTCTCATGAATGTAGTTGGAGCATTGTAAAGACTGAAACGCGTAATCAACCACATAAACAATCCATGTTTGGTTTTAAAAGCAATATTCCAAATATCCTCCTCAACTATTCTAACTTGATGATATCCACTTCTCAAGTCTAATTTAGTGATATATTTTGCCTTCTTCAACTCATCTAGGAAATCATCTATTATGGGCAGTGGGTATCGATTCTTTATGGTAATTTTATTCAAAGCTCGATAATCTACACACGTGCCAGGTTCCATCTTTCTTGGGTGCCAAAACAATTAGTGAACCACAAGGTGATGTAGAGGGACGAATTACACATTTATCTAACAATTCTTGGACTTGTTTCTTAATTTCTAAACTTTCTAGAATTGACATTCGATACATATCGATATTTGAGAGTGGACAGTCTTGTTGTAGTTGAATTTCATGTTGAATTCCCCTTTTTGGTGGCAATCCCTTTGGTTCTTGAAACATGTCTCCATATTGATTAACGACATCAAAAAATTATGTAGATTATCTTCTGGATACATCGCATTAGGTTTCTTTTTGATCGACGTTTCAACCATAAACGATGGTTCATCTTTAGGATTTGAACGACATAGATTTCTCTTAACGAAAAAGAAGACTGACCTTACATTCTTTTTCAATAATATTTCACATCCTGAAGATGAACCATCATTGCTGGTTCGAAACATTGATCATAAAGAAACCTAATGCGATGTATTCAGAAGATAATCTACATAATGATGAAACTCACAGAAACCTCAAAGACAAAATAATTACCCAATACGGAAGGGAGATAATGAAATAAGTTCATAGATTTGAACGACACAGATTACTCTTAACGAAAAAGAAGACTAACCTTACATTCTTTTTCAATAGTATTTCACATCCTGAAGATGAACCATCGTTGCTGGTTCGAAACGTCGATCAAAAAGAAACCTAATGCGATGTATCTGGAAGATAATCTACATAATGATGAAACTTGCAGAAACCTCAAAGACAAAATAATCACCCAAAACGTAAGGGAGATGAAATAAGTTCGCAGATTTGAACGACACAGATTGCTCTTAACGAAAAAGAAGATTGACCTAACATTCTTTTTCAATAATATTTCACACCCTAAAGATGAACCATCGTTGCTGGTTCGAAACGTCAATCAGAAATAAACCTAATGCGATGTATCCAGAAGATAATCTACATAATGATGAAACTCGCAGAAACCTCAAAGACAAAATAATCACCCAATACGGAAGTTAGATAATGAAAAAACTTCGCAGATTTGAACGACACAGATTGCTATTAACGAAAAAGAAGACTGACCTTACATTCTTTTTCAATAATATTTCACATCTAGAAGATGAACCATCGTTGCTGGTTCGAAACGTCGATCAGAAAGAAACCTAATGCGATGTATCTGGAAGATAATCTACATAATTGTTTGATGTGGTTAATAAATATGGAGACGTGTTTCAAGAACCAAAGGGATTGCCACCAAAAAGGGGAATGCAACATGAAATTTAGCTACAATAAGACTGTCCACTCCCAAATATCGGTATGTATCGAATGTCAATTATGGAAAGTTTAGAAATTAAGAAACAAGTCCAGGAATTGTTAGATAAATGTGTAATTCATCCCTCTACTTCACCTTGTGGTTCACTAATTGTTTTGGTACCCAAGAGAGATGGAACCTAGCGCATGTGTGTAGATTATCGAGCTTTGAATAAAATTACCATAAAGAATCAATACCCACTGCCCATAATAGATGATTTGCTAGATCAGTTGAAGAATGCAAAATATATCACTAAATTAGACTTGAGAAGTGGATATCATCAAGTTAGAATAGCTGAGGAGGATATTTGGAATATTGCTTTTAAAACCAAACATGGATTGTTTAAGTGGCTAGTTACGCATTTTAGTCTTTACAATGCTCCAACTACATTCATGAGAGTTATGAATGATGTTTTAAGATCCTTTCTTGATGAGTTTGTAATTGTCTATTTAAATAATATTTTGATATTCAACAAATTAGGAGAAGTACATGTCAAGCATGTGAGGAAAGTGTTGGATGTCTTGAAAAATGAACAATTATTTATGAAGATGTCTAAATGTGAATTCGGGAAGACTTCCTTAATGTATTTGGACCACATAGTTGGAGGAGGTGAGTTGTAGTTTGACCCCTCTAAAGTTTCGGTCATTGTGAATTTCCCAATACCCAAATCAGTGACAAAAGTAAGGATTTTTCTGGGAGCAACGTAGTACTGGATGAAGTTCATTGCCAATTTCTCTCCCATAGCAGTTCCACTACATGCTTTGACCAACGTGAAGCTTGTATTCTAGTGGGGAGGCAAATGGCAATTTTTTTTAATTCTTTAAAGCAAAAGATCAGTTTAGCCCCAGTTTTAACATTGCCGGATTTGAAACAACCATTTGAAATACAAACAGATGCAAGTGACTACGCCATGGGTGCAGTTCTTTTACAACATGGTAAGCCCATTTAATTTCATTATGATATTTTTAATGGTGTTGTTATTAACTATACTATATATGATAAAGATATTTACACATTGGTGCAAAGTGTGAAGAAATGGAAACATTACTTAATGGGAAAATAAACCATTATTCACACTGATCATCAACCTTTGCAATATCTGCAATCTCAAACAAAATTGTAAGAATCAAGGCACTTTCATTGGATGAAATTCTTAAAACAATTCCACTTGGTAATAAGGTACAAGAAAGATATTTATAACAAATTTTCTGATATGATTTCTAGACCAGTTTTTAATGTAGCCATTTTACTCAAGAATCATTTTGTTTTGCCTGAAAGTTATATTGAACAATATGCACATGATGCTGACTTTCAAGAGGTATATTCAAACTTGGGTCAAGGCCACCAAGTTGAGGAATTAGACTACCATGTACACGATAATATTTTGTATCATTTGGGAAACCTTTGTGTTCCACAAGGAGAGAGAGAGAGAGTAAATGTCACAAGGGAAGCACACACTTATCTTATTTCTAGACATTTCAGTGTAAGTAAAACAATGACAAATCTTCAGAGGTATTTTTATTGGCCTCGTATGCTTGAAAGTGTGTCACGCTTTATTATAGGTTTTTCATTGTGTGTAGTCAGTAAGCCTAGTAATAGGGAACTAGGATTGTACACACCACTTCCATTGCCTTGACGTCCATGGGAGAGTGTTTCTATGGATTTTGTAGGAGGTCTTCCTTTATCAAGAAGAGGTCATGATTATTTGTACATATTTGTGGATAGGTTCAACAAGATGTGCATATTAATGCCTTGTAAAATCAAAATACAGTTGAACAAACAACTCAACTTTTCTTTCAAAATGTATGGGTTCATTTTGGATTACCTACTTCTATTGTAAGTGTTAAGTTATGGTATGTTCTATGCTTATAACAATTTATTTCTTTTTCTTATTATATTCCACCGATTAGCAATCACATGTATATAAAGTAAAGTGCAGATAGAACATTAAACGATCGACAAAAAACAAGCCAAGACAAGAGACACAAGATGTGGCGGGCTAGCCACGGGACAAACCCCACAATGTGTGGGGAAACCCTTTGATCAAATCTTCTTTTATCTTCAATAATTCAGCAGAGAGAAATAGTACAATAAATCTGATTCATATTAGCAGTAGCAAACCCTAAATAGCATCAGCATTATCGACTTTATTATCAAACTAGGGCAGGCGATATCTCACAAACCGACCGTCGGATTGACTTCATTCCACCACCATAAGTTTTGGCTTCCAGAGGAGGTTCAGATGAACCTATAGCGCAGTTCCAAAGAGGAGATCTTCTAGGCCACACAAGTCAATCTTTACTTCTGTAGTTGTAGCTTCAAATTCAGCAGCTTCCGGCTTCAAACTAGGGCAGTCGATATCTTGCAAACTGTTCATCGGATTGAATTCATTCCACCACCAGAAGTTGTGTAGTGCCCTCTCTAGTTGACTAACAGTGATATGATGCAAACATTTAATTAGCCATAAGGCCCGCACTTTATTCTTTGAGGACCTCAAGTTGAGGATCCGGGCACATGACACTATTATTTGAGATATTCATGATTATGATTGATTTTATGATAGCATGAATGGTTATGTATCTTATCTATCAGTATTCCAATGATTGCATCATGAAATATTTAAGTTATTATTTGAATTTATGATGAGGGTAGTAAAGAATATGCATGCACTCTACTAAAAGAATAATGATGATAAATTTGATAGATAGGTATATTTCTATGATGTTACGATATTGATGGCTTAATGAATATGTATGTTTCCATTTATGATAAATGATGATAGCCATGAGGGATGGCACCCTCTGTTACCTACTTCCATTAGTTTAAGCTTATAATGGACAATGATGTGAAAGACCAGAAATTGTTAATGATGCTATTATGATAAGGACTAACAGTGAGAAACCTTGTTGCTAATGATTTTTTAGTATGGCAGGAAACGATTAGAGGCGCTCGCTTTGACACGTCGATGACACCTGGTTTGATGAAAATTCATATTATTTTATCTTTTAAAGTCTAAGTCGATCTTGAAATCTGCCATATATGTTTAACTATATGTTGATGATATGTTAATGGTTACAGGCACAGATTAGTTGCTTGACCGAATGACTCACATATGGGTGATGGGGTTGTACAGGTGGATGGAACTACATGGGAGGGGTGGGACAGAGTCCCTGATCTCACCCACTAGCACTCCCACAGTGACTTGGGCTGGAAGGGTCGAAACACCTTCGCCTTGAAGATCACGATGCCATGAGGGCAGGTCCCAAAGTTGGGTCGCTCATGAGGAGTTCACTGGGGGGCGCGCATCAAGGCGGATTCCTTGATCCCCGGCACCATTAGTCTCACTATAGCAG
>APFE031197188.1:50700-63244 GCA_000404065.3 Pinus taeda | reverse complement strand
CTTCCTTCCATACAGCAACAAAAATGACCCCATTTATGCCACTTTATGGGTATCAGCCACCATCCATCACATCATATTCAAGAGAAAATTCTAAGGTTCAAGCAGTGGAACATCACATCGAACATCAACAACAAGTCCTCCAACTCTTAAAGGATAACCTCGTGTTGCACAGAATAGAATGAAACAACAAGCAGATAAACATCGCAGTGAAAGAAGTTTTGATGTAGGTGATTGGGTATTCCTAAAACTACAACCATATAAACAAATGTCCCTCAAGCAAGCTAAGAAGGATAATAAATTATCACCAAAGTATTATGGTCCGTACAAGGTGTTGCAAAAGATTGGTACTATGGCATACAAATTGGAGCTTCCTACAGCTTCCGAGTGCACCCAGTTTTTCATGTTTCATGTTTAAAGAAGGTTATAGGCGACAAGCTCCCAGTTCAAACAATATTGCCAGAACTTGACGAGGAAGGAAAAATTATATTGGAACCGGAAGCAGTCACAGAAACAATAACTCGACAGCTACGAAATCGATCAATTTTGAAGTAGCTTATCAAGTGGAAGAACTTATCTGCTGAAGATTCCACATGGGAGGATGAGTATTTTATACAAAAGTATCCAGAACTACTCAAGCGTTGAGGACAACACTTTTTTTTAAGGAGAGGGTCATGTTGGGTCCCTATAATACTAGTGATTACCCCATTACTATTGTAGTTGTAACCCTTCTTAATATTGTTCTGCCCCTATTGCCCCCATATTGTTATTATTGTGCCCCATAGAATCCCTCTATTGTTATTTTTGTGGCTTTATATTATTATTGTTAGGTCGGCTGGGTTATATAGTGACTCCTTAGACTCCTATATATAGAAAGGAGGTTTTTTCATTTGTATCATCCAAGAATTGTTCATTTATGTAATGTAAAGGAGGTTGCCCCCTTGAAGAGGCCGAATTCTAAGGTGTTGATCTATCTTTTCTATCTTTTCTTGAGCTGGTTTTATAACATGACGTCTTAAAACACCTATTGTAGACTAACCACAACCTGTTATGATCCTGCATTACACCTGTCACTCGTGATTAGTTCACCATCTGTAACTTGCATGCCTGTTATACCTTTTTCACCTACCCATGACCACCTATGATGCAAGGGCATCATAAAAACCAATTGATCGAGAAGGTCAATCCTTTTTATTAGAGGAGTTGGTTCCTCAAAGTGTGGCTTTCGTTAGATTAGGATAAATTTTATTTTTCCATGTAATTTGGCAATTAAGGATTTTGTTAAGTTGTTTGGAGAAATTCGAGAGGTCTTGATTTTTGTAGCTAAAATTGGGCATATAATCCTCTTTTCATGGATATGCAAGGATGCCAATTATGTATTTATTCAATCTTTGAATAAAATAAAGATATGAAGTGAGGAGTACGAATTGTTTTTATGCTCAAAACCCGTCCTTTTGCAATTGGGT
Source organism: Pinus taeda (assembly GCA_000404065.3). Lineage (NCBI taxonomy): Eukaryota > Viridiplantae > Streptophyta > Pinopsida > Pinales > Pinaceae > Pinus > Pinus taeda. Next base: position 61,781 of record APFE031197188.1, on the reverse strand, counting down.
ACTTCTATATTTTTTTTTGCATAATCATATTAGTGTAAAATATTTTTTTTTTCTATGTAAAACTAAATCTATTAATGGAAACATAATGTATAGTGAGGCCCTGACCTCTGTGAGTCCAGGTCAGCCATATGACCATTTAGAACAACAAGACTTAAAATTGAGACTGCCCCAGGTGGGGAAACTAGTACGAGAACAAGATAAAGATAGGTACCTTCTACCCACACAGGGGCTACAGTTCCAAAACTCAAAATTTACTGCCATGGTAAAATTCCAAAATGACTGCCAAAATTGACCACTGTAAAAAGAAAAAAACAAAACTCAAAAGACCGAGCTTGACACATGACCTGTGGCATGCAACTGCTAGGTGTTTTAGGATGGTGGCTTCTCTTCCACAATCGGACACCACCCATACTTACCTGAATCAGTATCCTCTACTTGCCTGCCACCCGCGGTGTCTTGTGGCTCTTTGTCTTCAATCTGAATGCCTTTGGCTTTGCTGGTGACATTGCCTCCCGACGTCTTTGGTCTGCTGATGGACGGATGGTCCTTGGATTTCTGCGAATGGCTTGAGCTCAGCTCCCTCTGAACATTGTCGTGTTGTGGAGGGACCTGGTACTTTGTAGGGCTGTGGTCTGGATCAATACACGAGCCAGCTACCTCCCTAAAGTCCATCGAGACGGTAGCAATGATTAACAGTCTATCCATGGAGCAGAGATAATGAAATTGAGCGTACTGGGTAGTAGCAGTAAGATTGGTAGGCTGGGTGGCTCCGTCAGTTTGACGAACCTCATAGGGGCGAGTTCATCCTCTCCCACTACACGTATCCAGATATCTGCCATGGAAATGGGAAGAGGAAGGGTTGGGGGGAAGGTAGGTCAAAGGGGAAGTCGAGGCAGAGGGAGGCAGCGAAGGGGGGTGGATGGCTCTGCCGCAGCTACCACCACGCCTACATCTCATGCGATGACAATGACGCATATTTCTCTGAGTGGGATGCTGCAGTGAGAAGTGAGCCAAAGTGGCAGGGGGCGGGGCAAGAGCGATAGAGGAGATACTGTAAAGAACAGAGGGAATCAAGTCAGGGCCAGAGGCAGGGGCCGAGGCCTCAATTTTCAGGGAGTAGTGAATAGACTAGGAGAAGTGGTGACTATTTCCCAAGTCGACGCAGCAGAGAAGTCTACAATGCCTACCTGTTGCAGTTCGAGAGCTTCGCACTGTTGCGACAGGGTGGCAAGAGCAATTCAGAGGTCGAATGGAGGTTGTAGAGAGCTTGGCTCCATATTTTTATGCTTACAGGGGATGTCTCGATTCGCACAATGGGTTAATGGTGCCGGCCGAGGGGCAGAGGCTTGCCTTAAATTCCCACAGGGGAAAGCGCGACTTACCATGAGGCTCGGCCACCTGCCAGCCCGACGTCATATCCGCCTTAAATTCTCATCTGCCACTCGCATCCACGGGTGCTGCATCAATTTGCACTAGTGTAATATATTCCTGTTGGTGTTTGGCATCTTTTATAATATCGAGAGAACCTGTGTATAGAGTTCGATCACTAGCCACCCCTAAATTGACTAAGAGGTCGGCCACTTGTTGCCATTTCTCTAGATGTGTTTTAAGGTGATTGCTCTATTGGTTGCAAGCCAATACTCAATTTGCTGCAAATGAGTTGCAAGTCTCCAGCTACAGGACAACTTGTGTACTGGAGTTCCCTGAATAATTTGATTGGCCATATTGATGAGTATTTGTGAATCTCCTTCGATTATTAAGGGAAAGTAGCCATGTTGCTGAGCGAGGTGGAGAACTTGCCACAATCCTTCCAGTTCAGCTGAGTTGTTTGTGTCCCACCTTGATGTGCCTAGGAAGAGCAGCAAAGGATTGCCTTTAGAAGCGCCATCAAAGTTTAATTCGGCGAATCCTGGAGGCGGAGGGCACCATTTACTAGAAGAGTGGTGGGAAGGGACAGATCTATTGGGATGTTCTTGAGTCTGGATGAGCCTGAGGTTCCAATTCTTCCAGATGGTCTGTTCTTGCGGATCGGTGGGAAAGTCATCATCGCTCCAAGTTTGGAGCTCTAGAGTTTCCTGAAGGTTGTTACACAGATTGCTCCATATGATCTCTATGGGGGTGGTTTGATTCCTAAAGATAAGCCGATTCCTTTCCTTCCAAATTTTCCAGATGAGGAGGCTTGGAACGATTCTCCATAAGGAGTTGAGCAGGGGACTTTTGTACAGATTTTTAGCCCAATGACGGATGGTTTTGGTGATGTCTTCTTTAACTCTACCATCTTTTTGACATATGAAAACTATTTTTCCCCAAAGTTTGTTTGCCAAATAACAGGAGTCCAAGAGATGTTGTATATTTTCCTCCTGTTGCTTGCAGTTGGGGCATCTTGAGGGACCATAATTTTTTTTTTCCTTAAGTTTTCCCAAGTGAGAATTCTTTTATGACATAACAACCATAGAAAAGTGGAGATCTTGGGCCAGATTTTAGGAGACCACACTTTGTCCCAGAGAGGGTCCTTGCTATTCTAAGTATTAATCATAAGGTTGTATGCCTCTTGTGTGGTGAAAGTCCCACGTGGTTTGTAACCCCAACATAGGATATCCTTTTCTTCAGAGAATCTGATTCTCCTATTGGTTAGCTCTATATCCAAATCCCTATACATTATCTCTATACCGCGTCTGATGATGTGATCTACTTTTTGCCATTATCTATATCCCTGATCGAGGGTGGGAATCAAGTACTAGTTGACCGTTTTCCAACAATGAGCTTCCTCTTCCTCTGTTTGTGGTAGTGAGATTAAGTTGTTGAGTCTGGGTCTTAGCTGCCATGAATCCATCCAGAAGCGGGCATTGTTGTTGTCTCTTATTTCCCAAAAGATGTGCTAATGGATCATGTGTTTGTGTAGTCTAGCCACATTCCAAATTAGGGAGCCCTTTCCTGTATCTGTGACACTGATCAAGTCTGCATTCGATCTGTTGTTGGCATATTTGGCTTTCCATAGGATCGCCCAGGGTGTATGTAGAGCTAGAAGCCACTTCCAACAGATTCTTGCTCCCATGACTGCGTTGCTGTGTTGAGGGTCTCGAAGACCGATTCCCCCAAGTTTTTTTGGGAGGAAAACTGTCGCCCACTTGACCAATGCCCATTTGCGATTATGTCTAGTAGATCCCCATAGAAAGTTCTTTTGAAGATCTTTGATTTTTTTTAAGTACCCATTTAGGCGCTGCTAGAACAGAGAAGAGATAAAGAGGCATAGATTGCAGTACAACCTTGATGAGGATTAGTCGACTTGCCATGTTTAGGGCTCTAAAGATCCAGGAAGTGAGGCAGGCTTCAAGTTTGTCTAGGAGTAGTTTCCATGAGGAGTGCTTAAGAGCATAGTTAGTTAAGGGGGCGCCAAGTTACTTGGAGGGGAGAGAGGCGACAAAGAATCCCAGAATGTGGGCTATGGAGTTTTGAGTTATGGCGGGAGTATGAAAAAAGAAGATCTGGGATTTAACGTGTTGATGCTAGCTCCAGAGGCTGTTGAGAAATCATCAAGGAAGGAGTTGAATTTTCGGGCTTCTTGGACCGAGGGATGCCCAAATAACATGTTATCGTCCACAAATTGCTGGTGGGTGATGGCAGGGGAATTATGACAGGATATACCTCAAAGTTGATGCTCCTGGAGAGCATGTTTGATGGTCCTGCTTAGCCCTTCAGCCATAAGAACAAAGAGGAAAGGAGAGAGGGGATCTCCTTGACAGATGCCTCTTGAGGGTTGAAAAGGGGTGGAAGGAATTCCGTTAACCAGAATGGAAAAGAAAGATGAGGAGATTAAGCTCATGATCCACCGAACCCAAACATTTGAGAAACCAAACGCTGTTAACATTTTTGAAAGTACATCCAACTCAACTTATCAAAATCTTTTGAGAGGACGATTTTTAGAAGCATACCTGCTTTCTTATGGTGCTTGAGAGAGTGGATGATCTCATGGGTGAGGATGATGCCATCTATATGATTTGCGTTCCTTCGACATAGCCCGATTGTTCTGGCGAGATGAGAAGGGGAAGCAGCGGCTTCAATCAGGAAGCTATAACTTTAGATATGATTTTGTAGATGAAATTCCAAAGGTCTATATGCGTGAATTTGTTCGGCGTGTTAGAGTGTTCCTCCTTGGGGATGAGAGTAATGAATGTTGCATTTAGAGAGGGTAGCATCCAATGGAGTGTTCTAGACTCTTCCACTACCTGCCAGACCTCCTCTTTGATAACATCCCAGAATCTATGAAAGAAGGTGGAGGTAAAGCCATTTGGACTAGGAGCTTTTCCTTCCTGGAGTAGTTTCATAGCTGAATCAACCTCCTGTAAGGAGATTGGATGAAGTAGCAATTGATTATGATCATCTGTTATCATCTTTGGGATATGAGGGAGAATCTTGTCAATTGCTGGTTGTCTGTTGATGTCAGGTTCTTGGTGGAATGCTTTGAAGTGCTTAAGGAGTTCTTTTTCAATATCCCCATGATCTTCCAATCGATCTCCCCGTTGATTATGAATTTGGGTGATGTTGTTATGCATTCGCCTCTGGATGGCAGTATGATGAAATAATTTTGTATTCCTCTCACCTTCCTTTAACCATCTTATTCGGGATTTCTATTTCCATAGGATTTCCTCTTGCTTTTCTCTTTCTGTGATCTGTGTCTGAAGGTTCTTTTCCTGTTCTATGAGGGCTTCAGTCATTCCTTCTGTTATGATGGTTTGCTGGAGTTTCTCCATCTCCTGAGCAAGGGCTCTATGAGCTTGGAAAATGTTCCAAAGGTAGCATGGTTCCACTGTTTGATTTGCGCTTTTAGGAATCTAAGCTTTTGCTAGAATTGAAACATTTTGGAGCCTGCAGGGGGAAGAAAATGTTTCCATGCATACTGAACTATATCTTGGAAATTTGGATGGGTCAACCAAAAGGATTCAACGCAGAAGGGTCTTCAAGTGGAGTTTCCTGGTCTTTGTCATTGAAGCGAAATAGGCCAATGATCCGATCCTAAAAGTGGAAAAATTGAGGCTGAGAGGTCTCCTCCCAGGTGGATAACATTATCTAACATTAGAAATCTGTCTAGCCTTGAAGCAATCTGATGGGGACTAGATATTTTGTTATTCCAGCTGTAGATTCCATTGTTGAAGGGTAGATCGATTATCCAATTGCTTTGAATGAACTCCTTGAAATACTCACTTTCATTGTCCAGTCTGATTCAGCCTCCTAGTTTTTCCTCTAATTTAGTGATCATATTGAAGTGGCCCCTCCTAATCCAGAGTGGGTGAGTCCGAGTGGAATTAAGCAGCGTGAGCATGTCCAGAGTTATTGTTTTGTCCACAACAGCTTGTGGGAAATAAAAATTGGTAAGGTGACCGTGCACATTGGTCCCTATTATATGGAAGTTGGCTTGAACGAAGTGATGGTTTGCATGAAAGTCTATGAGTGCAATGGCTTGTGCATTCCATGCTATTGCTAATCCACCTGAGGCTCCTATAGCATCCACCGCCATTGAGAGACTACCAGGCCATGCTTCTGAAAGAATGGTACTGAGAAAAGTACTATTACATTTCGTTTCTTTCATGAAGAATATATGAGGTTTCTCCTCCTGTATCATGTGTTTGATCATTTTGTATTTCCCAGGGCCGTTTAGCCCTCTTAAATTCCATGATGTGAGCTTCATGGTTCAGGGTTGGAGAGTGGCCTGTAGTACTTTGTGAGTTTAGAATATCTACCAGATTCTACCAACATTTCCCCGATGAGGATGGTTCTTTGTAGATTTGTCTTTCTCCCTCGTTTCTTGGTATCCTTGAACAGGTTCTTTCCATCCCACTGACTTCCTGGTTGAATTCCAAGAGATTGTTGTTGATGTGCTCTAGAGAGGATAACTTCTAGACTTTCTAGTTGTCTTGCTGGGATTTTATCAAATTGTTTCTGCTTGATGCTTGCTCCAGGCTAAAATTGTCCAAGTCTCCTAGGTCAATTCTTTCAGGCTCTTCATCCATCTGCTTGAGTTCACTGCTCTCGGCCATGATGTTTGCTTCACGCTTGGGATCAATCAGAAAGGTATCGATGTCCATACCATTAGGTTTCTAGGCCAAATCTTTAATGGAAGAGGTGATGGGGAGAACTTGGGTTCGCTTGGTGAGATGGGCAGGAAACGAAGCCGAATGAGGGTTGATAGAGGGCTGTTTGGGAATCTTAGAAGAGTGCATGGGGGGCTCAAAGAGGATTGAGGCAGGCTAAGCTAGAATATCAAAGCTATTGTTGGTAGAGGGAGAGGACTTGCTGGCAGGGGGATTTTTGGGTTGAGAAGCAGGCTTTTTATGGTTCCTTTTCCGAGAGTTCAATTTAGTAAAACCATCTTGATTAGTTTTCCCTAAGGAGGTATTAGAGGAGGACTTGGCATTAAGCGGGAAATCCCGAAATAGATGTCCATGAGTGTGACATTTTCTGCATCTAAAGGGAACATGTTCATAATCTATTGTTTGAATCCATTCAAAATCATCATGAAATAGACTTACCGAGTCCGGAAGAGCTTTGTTCAGATGCATGTAGACACAGATGTGGGCATAGGAAGTATACTTTCTGAGTTTGGTTTCTTCTGCAACTTTTATAAGCTCTCCCAAGCCATTTCCAATGTCTTTTAAGGACTCTTCATCTCAATATTCCAGTGGCAGGGAATATAACCTGATCCAAACTAGTGCTGAGCTCAGATCTTCTTTGTCCGGATTGAATCTTTTGATCCAATCACGTAGATAAAGCCCAACAACATTGAAGAAATAAGGGCCACTTTCTATGACCCTATTTCGGTCCTCGATGCAGTTGAATACTGCTGTAAAGAACCCCTTTGGTCCTACTTTCAGATTGATGTGCCCTTTTGGTTTCTATTTGGCTGCTATCCAACCATGTAAGGTTTTCTCTGTTGGCCAAAACCTAATAAATTTCCACATAAGGGCATGATCCTTCATGAATTGGATTTGGGTGTTGATTCTTTGACTGGGCAATTCAATCTTTGGTCATTCTGCAGCTACAGGTTTGTAGGTCACAGAGGTTACTTTGGGCATTTCATCATCGCCTGTAGCGTTTTGCTGCCTGTCCTGGGGTATAGCTTCTGTATCCTGTGGTTCATTTTGCATATCATGTTTGTGCTAATCTGTTTGCGTCTGTGAGGCACAGGTCTTGTCAAATTTGTTCTTGGCTAGAAACGCAGGGTTCACCATGGTGGGAGGCCCAGAGTCCTCCCCCATCAGGGTTGCCATTGAGGCTGTACTATTAGCTGGCGTGTGCAGCCGTCAGGAGTTGCAGGGTCAATGATTTAGGGGTGCTGTGCTCAGAGCAGAACTCCATTGCAGAGTTTTGGTAAAGCCTAGATCGCCATGTTTAGAGCACTCTTCTTTAGTGTAAAGTATTATGTGGTGGCTGGATTTATTTTAATTTCCATAAAAAGATAAAAGAATTCAAGTCCATATAATAAAACTTATATGTTTCAATAGTGGAATCTAGAAGTTTGAGATCAGAGACAAAGACATCACATCACATCAATCTAATAGTTCATAAAAGATGGCATTAAGAGTTTTAATGGGGCCACGACCAAAATACACAATAGAGAAGCTAATATATAGAGTTATGGTAAGAAATATGGTTAATTCTAGATTCAATTATTGATAGGGCCAATTGGGAGGTCCATTGCACAACCCACTCAGAGAGACTTTGTAGGAGGGTCGTAAGGAGCGAGGGGAGCTGAGAGGAGTCATAGTTGGATTATAATACAAGAGGAGCCAATCTACAAATTCAATAGGATATAAAGAGGAGTCATAGGAGTTAGAGTTAATGAGCATACATAATAAGATACAACAGAATGTGCATGCAACACTTAATCATTTTCTCTATTAACAAGAATTTGTCACCTAACAGATCATCATTTGATAAGGCCGGACAATGTGAAGATGGTCATTCAAGGGTTGACATCATTAGATGGGTGGAAATCGATGAAAAATATTCCCATTGCTTGGAACAAAGAAATCCCAGGTGTGAATTAAATTTGCATGCAGGCATCGTAAGATCTGGACAAAATCCATCGCGAGATAGGATGATAGATAACTGTAAAATTAACGTTACCAGAACCCAAGAAGCTCGGGAGGTTAGTTGTTTATATTTCAAATTTGATTCAATCAAGGGACAAGTCGGGCATTTTTAAAGCGGGGCATTTTAGAGTCAGGATTACGTGGAATTGTGGGCCAGTTGGAGAAGTGCACATGTGATAGAAGTTGGGGTTTGGGGAACATATAAATGTGGAAAGTGCCGAGAACATCGAATGCAGGTGGGATATCCAAGAGGCTTAAGGCTGAGCGTTTTGAAAATTTCCTAACAAGGAAAGAGTTGTGACAAACATTATGTAGACTGTGGTTACGATGAATAGCCCTATGGTAAAAGTAGAGGAGTTTAGGAGCTGGGACCAGGCCCATTGGGACATATATATATTTAATGGAGCCAATGAAGGTAAACCCTCCTCTTTACGATAGATGTTTATGTATGTTTGGCTCTAGGGTTGTGGTGGTTCTGACTTCGGGGTCTATCTTTTGATTTGGAAGCACATATGTATACTTGTATTAATCCTTTAGGCCTGCATCAAAATGACATCAAAGCAAGATAAGCCTTCTCAATTGAATTTTTGGAATCGAATAAAATTTGTTGAAATAATCTTTTATTTTGATTTTGATGGTGCAAAGATTGTAAAATATGATTTTTAGTTGTAGAATTGGGATTTTGGAGGAAAAGCCAAGAAAATTTTGGAATATAGTGGAATAAGCGAGGCAGAGTATAAGATTGAGAAGCAGGACAACTAATAGATTGCAACTGACAAGAGGACTAGAAGGATGCAACATAATTGAAATTTTTGATGAAAGGTGATGAATTATTGTTTTCAACTAATTTAGAAGTGTTGAAGCAGTAACAACAAATAGAATGAAGAATATAGTGGTAGAAGTTACAACCAAGAAATTATGATAGAAGAGAAAGAGCGCAAGGAAAAACTCTTAAAGCAAAGGATTGTGGTGCAGGGAATGCTAAAGGCTAGAAGGGAACAATGTAAGTTCTCAAAACAATATCATGAGAAGGATGCAAAAGCCAAAGAAGAACGAAGGAGTGCTTAGGAAGGAGGTTCTAGGGGATAGAAGAAATGGTGCCAAAAGTTTAAGCTTAGGAGAAATCTTGAGGAGGCTTACAGTAGTAGTGTTAAACACTGACTACATGGAGAAGGATAGATAGCAACTCACAGTGGGAATGGAAAATATCACCGAAGAAAAAATGAATATGACTACAAACAGTAAAAGAGGAAGTCACAACAAAAAGGAAAAGGATGTCAAGATAATTGACAAGGAAAATAATAAAATGAGTGATGAAGAGTTTAATAAGGAGATCACTGAGATAAAGGCAAAACTCAACAATATAAAGAAGCTACTACAAAGAGGAGTTAGAGAAAGATTGAGATAAGGAATTTCTATAGGGAAAAAGGTCAAGCAACTTGTCAAGGAGTTATTGGTGGAGAAATTAATGTAAAAAATGGAGAGGGAGGAGGCACTTAGGGCAGTTGAGTACGAGACAGAAAAATCCATGTGTATACTAGAAAGAGGATCATTTATTGAAGAAGAAGATATGGTGAAGAAATCCCAAGAGGAATGCTAGAGGCATCTCCAGAGACTAGAGAGCCTCGTGTTTAAATTTTAATTATTTGTGTGAATGTGTATTTATAGGTACCAAAGATGATAGAGGCAATATTGAATAAAGTCGCGAAGAAGTTCAGGATGGAATTCTTCAAGCTTGTACAAAGAAACTTAGAGGTACATTTGAATGGTTTTATTTTCTTCTATTAAGCATGTATTTGATCATTTTTGAGGGAGTTTTATCAAACTTTGGAAGTAATTGGATATTGGGAAGAAAAGAGAAAACACATGTTTGTGTATGAGCAATATGTGAAGATTGTGGAAGAGAACTTGGTTATAGGGACTTAGATCAGAACATTTCAAAATTATCAGAGGAGATGATGAGAAGTCAAAGAAAAGAGGAGTGTCAAGAACCAATTATGGGAAAGGAAATATTAATATTTATTGAAAGTCAAAAGGATAATAAGCCGACTTGTAAGAACAACTACAAGGAAGGAAAAATAGATCAAGATAGTGATGTGAGTGATACAGGACAAGAAGTTGTTATGTGGAACAACATTGGTGATATTCAGCCTGTCCAGAAAATGGTAGAGGATGAAGAAGGAGTTCATGTGTACAAAGACATAGGGAAACATACATTTGTTGACAATGATCAAGAAAGAAATCCAAACATACTTGAATCTAAGGAAACAATGCCTGAGGATGAGAAGGAATGCTTAGAGACAATATCATAGGATTTCGGTAAAGGCCCAGAATTGCATAAGGAAACATTATTATAGTTTGGAAGTAAAACTGGATATATTAAGATAATGAATTCATTAGCAACAGATTCCATTTTTGTATATAAATATGTGCTAATTGAAGGATATCAAAGGATTGTTATTGAAGACAATAATAAAGTTTAAAGGAGCATTATTTCCAAGAGAACAAAATGGAATTTAAATTTCCAGAACTCATTAATTTTGAAGAGGCATCAAACCAACATAAGGATTTTATAACAAAAAAATTGGAACAATCTTTTGATACAAATTAAACAACAAAGGACCCTTGTGGTGGAGTCTTCCAATAGTCAAAATTATTGCAAATTGGTGAATGGAAGTGGGAGGAAGGTCTTATAACTTTCACACATCAATTGTTAACAACAAAATGGGAATAATTGTTTTAAGATAACGTGAAGTATGATTTCTAGTTTGATGAAAAACAAACTGCTTTATAGGTTGACAGGGGCCAAGGAGGCAGATTGAAGATAACTAGGGCACAAGAAGAAAAGGTTGAATACAACCAAAAGAAATATGAAAAAAGTAAAATCATGGTGGAAGTCACCAAATGATCAAAACTTAAACAGGAACGCAACAAATTGCAGAGATAACCATATACACAAAGATGCAGCGGAAATAATACTTCATTTCATTA
>APFE031197188.1:34149-49510 GCA_000404065.3 Pinus taeda | reverse complement strand
GAAGTTTAGGACCCGAAAAACTGCTAAAAATAGTAAATTGTGCTATAATTAAGGAAACTGAAAAAAACTGCACAAAGCACTAGAGGGGATCCAAGTCGAATTAGTGGGGGGCCACCAATATCCACCTGGATCACCAAATTTGGAAATTATTCAAATTGCAAGCATTCGATATGACTAACAAAAAAGTGGCCCAATGAGGAGGGGATAACAATGGAAGAAGATGGAAATTTTATTGTACTAAGTATATATCAGCAGTGTGCACATTCAAAAAACTTGAAGGAAGAAATAAACACATAATATGATTTTCTTTTGAATTATAAATTTTTAAATAATTGTATTTTGCAAGATATTTCTGGAAATGTATTTGTTTGTGTAGCTAAAGTTAAACTAAAAGGTCCTAAAAATAGAATCAGACATCTACTCCTATCAAGCCAAGCATCTGAGGCTTGGAATGGTGGAATACAGGATGTTACTGAAGCAAAGGAATTTATTTAGGAATGTAAACTTACAGTATGTAAATATATTTTACCATGAGAACAACGAAAAGTTAAAAATCAAGGAATTGTTGGAGAAGGAAAAAAGAATAGTTAAATGCAACATGAATGAAATAACCCATTGGCAAATTTGTACAACAAAAGGGGAGCATATGGAGAATTAATTTTATATTTTTAATTGTAGAAATGAAGAGATCCCACTTAAGATGGTGGATATGTGGACAACAGAGGCAACATGGGAGTAGTGTAAGATATATATTTATATAACTTCTATGAACCAACGAGGAAAGGAAATATGGATCATTGCACTATAAAAGTCAAAGAAATAATTTTGGAAGCAACAAATGATGAAAGAAGCACAAAACACAACAAAAAATAGAGGATGCATATAACAAAATTCCAAACATTTTGAAAGTTTAAGAAGTTAGTGGTGTAAATTCCAAATATTTTGTCAAAGAGTGATGTGTCCAATTCAAGGAAGCATACGTAGTGAACAACAAGCAGGATCAAGGATGATGACTCTCAAGTAGATGAACACAACCAGTTAGTACAACAACAAGCATATGATTGATAGAGGAAGTTGGAGTAAGAAGACTGCACAAATGCAAAATCAAGTTTGTGATGTTGGATGATTGCAGGTAGTGACACAACAACAACACAACAATCTGACAAATGGTGAGTTACAACACAAGATTTGGGATCTTGGAGGGCTTCAACAGCAGAAGACTCATAATCAAGAGATCACAGGAAAAATTGTTCCTTGGGAGTATGATGTAGGAGCATCGTAAAAACTAATTGACCGAGAAGGTGAATACTTTTATTGGAGGAGTTTGTTCCTCAAAGTGTGGATTTGGTTAGATTAGGAGAAATTTTACTTTGCCATGTAATCTAGAAATTATAGGATTTTGTTAAGTTGTTTGGAGAAATTTGAGAGGTATTGGTTTTTGTAGCTTAAATTGGGCATATGATCCTCTTTTCATGGATTTGGAAGGATGTCACTTATGCATTTATTCAATATTTTAATAAAATAAAGATATGTAGTGAGGGGTGTGAATATTTTTTATGCCCAAAACCAATCCTTTTGCAATCAGGTACTTATATATTTGTTTATATGTCTAGTGCATAATCATATTATTGTAATGTATTGTGTGGTGGTTGGATTTGTTTTAATTCCTGTAAGAATATAGAAGAATTAAACCCCATATAATAAAACTTATATGTTTTAATAGTGGAATCTAGAAGTTTGAGATCAGAGATAGAGACAACACATCAGTCTAATAGTTCATAAAATCTGGCATTAAGAGGTTTGACGGGGCCACAATCAGAATACACATTGTAGAAGCTAATATATAGAGTTATGGTGAGAAATTTGGGTATTTTGAGATTCAATTATTGATGGGGCCATTTAGGAGGTCTATCGCGCAACCCATTTAGAGAGGCTTTGCAGGAGGACCGTAAGGAGCGAGGAGAATTGAGAGGAGTCATAGATCGACTACAATATAAGAGGAGCCAAGAGAAGTTAGAGGAGTTGAAGTACAAATTAAATATAATATAAAGAGGAGTCTGAGGAGTCAGAGCTAATGACCACACACAATAAGATACAGAGGAGTGCGCATGCAACACTTAATCATTTTCTCTATTAATAAGAATCTGTCACTTGATGGATCGTCATTTGAAAGGGCCAGATAGTGTGAAGACGAGCATCCAAGGGTTGACTGATCCAAATATTTAACTCCAAGGATGCATTTAGAATTGCATATAACATAGCATATTAACCATGAAACTTAAACCACATGAAAAGAAGTGGAAAAAATAGGCAAACATAAGATCAAGACACAATGATTTGATTATGGAGTTCACCCAATGTGGGCTACATCTTCGCCCCTATTCAATAGTGTGGAGACCTTCTTTTATTAAGTGGCATCAATGAAATCAGTTACAAGCAACTTCATAAAAATGACCCTTATACCTCCAATTCAGATGATGGCCAGAAAATGGAGAGCCCAATTAGAGAAACATACATCACCATTGAATTCCTGGAGTGAAAACGTGCAAAATCGACTATAAATTTGCCCAATTCTATCAAAGTCACTTTTGGCACTCCAAGGAATCTTTTTGGCATATCAAGATTCCCTTGGTTTAGGGTTCCACAGCCTTTGCCTGCTCCTGGTTCTGCAGTCTGCCCTTCTAGCAGCTCTGACGATCGAATCAAATGAAAGGCTTATATTGTGTGTTGGCAGCGTAGTTAACAAAGGGGATTGTTTGGTCTATTGGTGAAGAGTTATCAATAGTGGTGAGGAGGTCGGGGGTTCCAACCCCACTGACCCCCCACCTTGGCGCATTATCATTTTTGATTGCCAGTAAAATTTAACATATGGTTTTTCGTTTAATATTTTGGAGCCGCCCCTTGGGGGCCGACCCACGTGGGTCGGGGAGGTTCAACTCCAGTAGACTCTCCTCCAATCGACGACGTGCCATGTGGTATGGCGGGTCTGCCTTTGGTGGCCCACCTATATATTGGACCAATATATGTTATATTTGTATGTTGGGGGTGGTGTTTGGCCGCCTGCCACCCCATTTCATAAAATTTAACATATGGTTTTTCGTTTGATATTTCTGGAGCCGGCCGTTGGGGGCCGACCCATGTGGGCTGAGTGGGTTCAACCCTTGCCAACTCCCCTCCAATCAGCGGTGTGCCATGAGGTATGACAGGTATGCCTTTGGTGGCCTGCCCATATATTGAACCAATATATGTTATATTTGTATGTTGGGGGTGGCAGGGTTTGGTTGCCTTCCACCCCATTTCACTATTTTTAGTATTAATTCGACTGGTGGGGGTGGGTGGGTCCGGACCAATATATGTTATAATTGTATGCCAAGGGTTGTGGGGTTTGGCTTCCTGCCACCCCATTTCACTATTTTTAATATTAATTCAACCGGTGGGGGTGGGCGGGTCCGGACCAATATTTGTTATATTTATATGCCAGGGGTGGCGGGGTTTGGCCTCCTACCACTCCCTTTCACTACTTTTAATATTAATTTGACCAGTGGGGGTTGGTGGGTCCGACGGGCCTAGCTGCCCCCCCTTTTTAAATTTTTTTTTTGTTGTTTTTTTTTTTTGTTTTTACAACAACATTGGTCCTTTTTAACTTTGTCAAAAATAAGGGTCACTAGACAAATTGACCATTTGACAAATTCGCTCATTCTGGTGGTTGGATACTGTGTGCCGGGTCTGTGCCAATTTGTTTCCTCCCTAAGCTCGCCACTTGGCCAACTTTGACCCAAACTTTGACCAACTATAACTTGACCATACGAACTCAGATTTGAGTGTCGTTCACACCGTTGGAATCAGGGAGGCAAGCACTATGACCCGGTCATAGTTTCACTCCCATCTAAAGAATTTAACTTTGATCTATTTTCAAGGCCACTTATATTTCTGGATCCTCATTCATCATTGACAACATTAGACGGGTGGAAATCGATGACAAATATTCCCGTTGCCTAGAACAGAGAAATCCTGAGTGTTAATTAACAGTTGCATGCAGACATCGTAAGAGATGGACAAAATCTGTAACGAGACAATACGATAGATAATCGTGAAATTAACGTTGTTGGAGCCCCAGAAGCCTAGGAGGTTAATCGTTTATATTTCGAATTTGAGCCGAGCAAGGGATGAGTCAGGCATTTTTAAAGTAAGCATTTTAGAGTCAGGCTTACATGGAAGTATGGGCCAATAAGAGAAGTGCACGGGTGATAGAAGTCGGGATTTAGTGAATTAGATAAATAAGGAAAATGGCGAGCATGTGGAATGTAGGTGGGCTAGATGGGAGGCTTAAGCCGGGGTGTTTTGAAAATTTCCTAACAAGGAAAGAGCCAGGCCAACCATTCTTTAGACCATGGTTACAATGAATAGGCATGCAGTAAATGTAGAGTGTAGGAGCTAGGACAAGGCATGTGGAGACACATATATTTAATGGAGCTGATGAAGGTAAACCCTCCTCTTTGCAATATATGTTTATATATGTTTGGCTCCAGGTTTAAATGAAAGAGGGTTTCATCCATGGTTTAGTTCCTTCCCTTTATATATATATATATATATATATATATATATATATATATATATATATATATATATATATATATATATATATATATGAATATGATTGGGGTTGCGGTGGTTCTAACATGGAGATATGTATTTTGATTCAAAAGTGCATATATATACCTGTTTAATGTTTTAGGCTTGCATCAACCTGTCACAACCTATTACTTACTTGCATTCAGTTCACCTGTTGCAACCTTGTTTAGAACCTATCATGCATCTATGATCAATTTATTAGTAGTGTCTTACTATTCCTTTGCAACCTTGTGACATCTAGGTGGTACATGCTATCACATCTTGTCATAACTATATTATGTCTATCACATGCTTGTGACAATCTTATCAAATACCCTGCAATTTACCTATTGGAAGTTTATTAAATCCTCTGTGGCCTAGGTATATAACATATACCTGGTTATACTACCTACATCTGATATCCTCCAAAATAAAACTGGTACACAATCTTGCACGAGGTGCCTACATTTAATCCATGGTATCCTCACTAACTACCATACCGAGGAGAAGGAGAGGCAAAGGAGTTGCTTCGAAAGTTATGGAAATTCTGGTTATATTTAAAGAAAATTTGGCAAGGATTTTTATAAATCCAAAACTTCAAAATTTTAGGTGTCTTAGACGTTTTTGATGGTGCTGAATCTATTTTCACCATCAAAAACAAGATTCAAACACTGCCTCTATAAGATTTTTTGAATTTTTTTTACCGAGATTCTGACCACTTTTGAACATCCAGAAAATTTCTCCACCTCGGTAAATGACTCCTATATAAAAACATAAAACATAACAACTTTTACATGCAAACATAACGACTTTTACGTGTAAACATTCGTCATGCCTTACTAATCATTTCAACGGACCGAAAGGCATAAAATGCCTACCTTAGTAATCATTTCAACAGTTCAATTTTAGTCGAATCAAATATAAATATAAATATAGTTTTTTTATAAATTTATCATGTTTTAAGAATCATTTCAACTATTCAATTTTAATTGAATCCAATATAAACATAAACATAAATATAAATATAATAATATATATATATATATATATATATTATATATATATATATTATATATATATATATTCTTTTTATATTTAGTATTTCATAAAACGCCTAACAAAGCCCATTTATATTCGAACGAAATCGTATGATAAATTTGGCTCTCCTTCTTTATATAGAATCCAAACACACACATAATATCTATATATTAAAAATTAACGTTGTAAATTCATAGAATGAGTAAATCCCTTTCGACCTCCAACGCATCATATGAATACTCCCATTTATTCCATCTAACATTTTAGAATAAACATACATACACCTTCAACGGATGAAAATCCAAGTTTATTAAAGCAAATATTTGTGTTGATAATTAAGTAATTAAACGGATAAATGTTTGCTGAAACTGGATAGGGTTTCTGCCTTTGGAACCTTGCCCTTCATAATTCTTATTATTTGTAAAAACACGTAATCATGTATCATTTCCCTACAGAGTCGACATCCACTAATTTTATATTTATACATGGGTCTTTTATATATATTAATATAACCCTTTAAATATAAAAACCAATATTCCAAAATCATTAGGATTAAGAAATCCCATATATATATATATACTTTAACTGAGATTTTCGAAACCATTCAACGCATCCATTTCCTTTAAAGGACTTTTGTGTATATATATATATATATATATAAAAATATAAACAGCTATTAATCCTATTTTAATGTTGGTGATGCCCTATGCAGGAATTTATCTTTTCAATGCTAAAAGATAACGAATTTCCTCCGGTTAAACTTGCAAATTAAACTAAACTAGCATTTGCACCAGATATTGCAAAGGAAATGCCGTAAGGCATAAATTAAAGAACGCAAATACAACAAAAAAATAGTTTCATAAAAAATAAAAATACTTATAATGAATTTATTATTAGATATTCTTATGAATTGCACTATATATTAGCCCCACTAATTGTTTCCCTTTCACCACTATGGTCACGTTATTGCTTGATGGCATCAATTGTATTCAAAAGGGCTGCCTAATAGCCCTCTTCCGATACAAAAATTTGATTCCCATACCTGGACTGCAGCTCACAGAAGAATTGACGAAGAATGGCTTAAAAACGCTCTCCTCATTTGACCAAAAACAGTTAGGGCCTCATGGAATTACCCATTCTATACATATCATCAATTTACAGAATTCCATTTAACTTCATCTAGCTTAGGCATTGCATTAAATAGTTTCAGTGCTTGGTCCTCTCATCTCTGTAATAATAACTTCAACCACTACCATGATTTCTGTGGCCACGGTAAGCTCTCGCTGGTGATCTGGAGTGGCGGTTTTGCTGATATCAAATCGGAGGTGCTCGAGAGGGCCGACCATGCTGATATCTAACTGGGGACCTTGACTTAGAGCATGATTTTGCACGTGACCTAGGAGATCTGGACAAGTTAATTGGAATTAGATATTTTCACATAAGCCTCCAACATAATAATTTTATTCGTGTGAGAAGAAAGGAGCTCCAACCTAGAAACTTTATTCACATAAAAGACACAGCTCCAATATAAATAATGTCATCTACATAAGAAGGAAGTAGATTCAATATAATTAAAAGAAAAAAGACTAAGTGAATGCATGCATTGATTTTCGAATCGCAACCTTTTCATCAATATCACCTCCATATACTTTAAGGGTTTTACTTATTTTTGCAGCCCTAGTTGATGCCATTTCAGTTGCAGACTTCATTGATGTAGCCCTGCAGGCTGCCTGTTGTGTAGCCATTGACTGTTGCATAAGCAATGCCTGTTTAAACTGTAATTGCTGCATGACAACTGCTTGCTGCATCATCATTGGCAATGGTGGATGCTGAGAAGAATCGTTTTTATCTTGCTCATATTGATAAGATGAGCTCCCATTTTGACTCTTCGAACCTTGTCAAAATAACAGTAATATCAATTAACAATAATTATAGCAGTATGGAAGTACATTGTAAAGGGATGTTGCAATGAATGAAACAATTCAAAATGTTAACATAAACATAGGGAGAGATTCAATGACCAGCTCATAGATATCAAAGAGTACAAAAATGAAGCGATCTAGAAGATAACATAAGAACATTCACAAACATTGGCATTGCTAAAACAAATAAAGAAAGAAAAGAAAATATCAAAAATAAAAAATGAAATGGAAAAATTATTAAAGCACATCCTATCAATCAAGACCTTACACACTTGTACCTTGATACAATTTAACTGAAAATTGCCACAACATTTAGTGAGCTAAAACTTTTCCTCTAATTACATTTGTAGATAAATTTAATAACAGACATTTTTTATTACAGATAACTTACCAGACTAACTGACAAATGACAACAGTAACAATTTTCAAAAACTGCCTCATCTCAAATTAGGTCCAGTTAAAGAGGACGGTAGATCAATCAAAGACAACTCCACGTTAGTTTTGCCAAGTCTAATTGAATTGCAAAAATATGATGGTTATTTGGCTAACATACAGAAATACATTTGAAGGACAATACACAACTCTCACCTTATTGAAATTTTCAGTGATTATATTCCATAGTTCTGTTTTCCCTAACAATTAGTGAGAATCCACACTCTGCAACAACTTCATGCAAACCATGTGCCTAAATGCATGAAAAGTTTTCACGTAAGCTACATGCTTTAATTCTCATGAGAAGAGGTTTTGTAACTTTGGCCAATGTGTACAATTATTTATTGGTATATTGTTTGGAGGTAGGTATCAGATGAGGGTAATTAATCACTGGCCTTGAAAGTTAAAAATTTCACAAAACAACTATATATACTGGACCTTTAAATCAATGTATATTTATAACTTCCACTTCCTATTTGCCACTCTATTTTAGTGTCCTAAATGCCAATGAGTCCATATTCTTTGGACTATTTTCACTTTATCAGGAGGGTATTTATGTAGAAAATTGTTTTTATTCTACAGGAGGGTATTTGTGTAGAAGATTGTTTCTGTTCTACAAGAGGTTTCAAAGCTCAAAATTGGCCTTGAAAGTTAAAAATTTCATAATATAATCTTTCTGGAAAAACAACTGACCTTTAAATCAATGCATATTTATAAATTCCACTTCCTATTTGCCACTCTATTTTAGTGTCCTAAATGCCAATGAGTCCATATTATTTGGACTATTTTCACTTTATGAGGAGGGTATTTGTGTAGAAGATTGTTTTTATTTTATAGGAGGTTTGAAAGCTCAAAGTACATCAAAATGTGGCTCCCTTGCTGAAAATACAATGATGGTTTCTTATAGACAAAAAGAGTGGCCTGCCGTTATAAAAATTGTTCCCACTTATGGCCACTAACATTGCAGAAACAAAACGAGCGTCACTGTCCACTTAAACCAGTTTAAGTTGCAGTTATCTTGAAGGCAATGGGGTATCCTAAGGAGATCCACATAAATGAGAATATGCCACATCTTCGAGTTATCAACAGTTTCAACTCATCAGGAAAGGAAATCATTAGTGTTACAATGAGCCAAGAGACCCTCCACATACCTCACCTCACCCAACTTCCACTACATTGCTGCACTTAAACTGCCAAGAATTTCAAACGAAATATATCATTGATATCATTACAATTAAATGACCAATAAATATAATCATCAAGCAACAAAAATATAACAGGGCTGCTGAGCACAAAGAATGTCAGACTTGGGAACTTTACAACTAATTACAGCATTCTTTTGGTGAGAGAAACACAAAGTCAATTACAGCAATAGAACCAATTCCATCTCACTACAAAGCATGGTGGATATGTGAAGGAGACCCATTAATCGATGCAGTCCTGCATGATCACTCTGTGTTATATCTCCATTTCCTTCTATGCAAATAGTGGATTAATAGTCCCATATAAGAGAGACAGGTTCAGAATTAGTATCATTCCCAAAGTATTCTCAACTGTGCCATCAATATCCAGTTTTCCATCCTAATGACAATTGGCTGTGTCACACAATCTTCAAAAGAAACAAATGGACAGGAAACTTCATTACAGGCCTGGATATGAAAAAATATAAATCTGAGATGAATTGGCAACTTACCCTTAGAAATCCTTCAGTACATCTTTGTGTCAGTGTATTAGGCAATAAGTACAGATTTTGCTTCAGAAGGCAATTAGAACTGAAGCTTGCATTTTTCTCACAGAGAATTTGATTGAAAGTTCACCAATTTTGACAAAATAGAATAATATATGTGCTGCTATCCACTTCAATCTTGTTTTACTCAAGATATACATTATTTGGTGAACACCAATAAATTTTTGTTGAATACTTGTGCTGCAGAAATATACCATTGCAAATGCATACACAATGTACGTTAGAACTGTAACCATAACTCTCAAGTTTCAAACTTATTTCATGGTATCAAAAAGCCCCCCACAATCATATTCCGCATGGCTCAGAGCATCACCAGGCACCTTTGTCATGATTTTATCTCTAAGAAATTTAGCAAATTTTCCTGATCCTAGTTGCGATAATCCTGTTATGTAAGATTTAGTCATCAACATAAACACTCTCCATATTCTCTCCTCTACATATTTCTTCAATGCTTGCTCAATCCTCTTTCTTTCTTCGTTTGCGGAAGTAATCAATTTTCCATTCAGCCCTTCTGCTAAGCATCTGACAAGAACAACTGCATCCTCCAGTGTTGAACATCCACCTTGTCCAATATAAGGAGTCATTGCATGCATTGCATCTCTAGCGATGGTGACTGTTCCTTTTGAAAATGTCCCAAATAACACTGCCCATGGACACCGGCCTCTGAGAGGAGTCAAACTAGGTGTGTCTGGCAGTGTTCTCTTCACAATATCATGATACTCCTTTGGAAAATCTCTAAGCAAATCCAATGCTTCTTGCATGATAAGCTTGGGTTCTTGTGCAATTTCTGAGTCTGTTGAGCAACATATTGTTAGTGAATGAAAATTTTGATTCAAATTTGGATGTTACTGGAGGGCTAGATGGAATAGCATATCAGAATACCTTGGAGATGTGATTTTCTATTTAAGAACCAGAAAACATCTGCGTCATTGATTGGAATGTACCCAGCTCTCATACCGTGTTGTAGATTGATATATAATTTTGGAATGAAGTCATGCCCTTCAGGGTAGGTAGACAATCCGCGACTTGTAGACCTTCCCAGGAATTTGGTGGGCTGATAGCCCAACCACTTAGAAACAATTGAGTTCACCCCATCACATCCTATCAAAATCTGTTGGTAGTTAAATTAAAGAATAAGAAAAATAAAATTGTACTGAACACGTCACCATCAAATATATTTGGAAGAAGATTGAAAACAATAAAAAAAGGGAAGGTTTCTTCATACTTTCTAATGTCAAAGAACAAAGTTACAATACCATAACAAATCCTTTTACTAGAGAATGGCTTAATCCTTTTACAGAGCGGCTGATTTCTAAAATTTGGTTTCCTGAAGCTGTTTTCATAGGAATGGGAATGCGCAACTGAACAATGTTACTGCATTTGCCCTCACTCTAAAGGGTTCCATCATACATGGATAGAAAGATTGTGAGTGCAGTCTTCCTTACCCAAAAGGTTTCAGTCATACAAGGATAGATCGATCATGGGTTTTGTTAATCAATCCATTATGAATTCATTGCCTGCATTTGACGTGGTGGACCTCTCAGGCAGGAGAGACACCAGGTTCTTGTCTGTTGGGACAAAATCCAAATTCCCGTCTAATCCTGCTCCCTTGATGCCCTCTAGATTTAACCTCCTTGGACCCCGACCTATTTGCTCAATTCAAGTCTCCAGCGTTAGTTTACAGGAGGATTTTAAGGCACCTCATCATACCCACACCCAACCAAATGATGATTATGTCGCCGCTGCTAATAACAATAAGAGTAGAAACAGAATAACAAGAAGAAGAAGGAAATACAGAGGAAGCTCCATCCCGTCGATTTTGCAGGCTCTACAAAACAGTGACTGGGATAACATAGAGGAAGCCTTAAAGCCCTGGAAGCACAAGATAAGCCCCCAATAGCAGAAAATAATCCTCATAGAGCAACCCACTTGGGAAAAAGCCCTTGCCCTTTTCAAGTGGTTTCACATGCAGGAAGACTACAAACCAAATGTCATTCATTACAATGTCATTCTCAGAATTCTTGGTAGGGCTAAAAAATGGGATGAACTTGAGGATTGTTGGATCCAAATGACCAAACAGAAGGACGAGCTGCTGCCCACAAATAACACGTATGGCACCCTAATAGATGTTTATGGTAGGGCTGGCCTCAAGTCAGAGGCCCTGCAATGGCTCCAACACATGGAACAGCAAGGGCTCCAACCAGATGAGGTGACCATGAATACTGTTGTTCATATGTACAAGAAAGCTAGAGAGTTTGACCAGGTGGAAGAGTTTTACAGGAAGTGGTACCAAACTCATAGGCCACAACGGGCTTTCACATATAATACCTTGATTGATATGTATGGCAAGGCAGGCCGCATCGGCGAATGCTCAAATGCCTTCTCGGAGATGCTCAAATAAGGTATTTGTCCTGGCATTGTTACTTTTAATACTATGATTCATATTTGTGGTTCATATGGTCATCTAGAAGAAGCAAAGGTTCTCATGAATAAAATGGAGGAAACACGGTGCCCGCCAAACGTTATGACTTACAATACTCTTATAGCAATGGATGCCGAAAATAATAATATAGACATGGCATTAACTTATTTCACCAGAATGAAACAAACTGGAGTTCAACCTAATATTGTAACTTATAGAACTCTGTTGCGTGTACTTTGTGGGAAACATATGATTAGAGAAGTTGAATCCCTGGTCCAGGAGATGGATGAATTGGGGCTTCGTGTGGATGACTTCTCAAGGCCTGTTTTTATCAGAATGTGCATAGGGATGGGGTTGCTGATGAAAGCATGGTCCTAGTTTGAAAGATTTCGGCTTCTTGGAGGAATCGGCTCCAAGAGCTACGCTGCCATTATCGATGCATATGGAGAGATGGGGTATTGGTTGGATGCTGAGAAGGTATTCGGCTACAGTTGTGAAACAGAAAGAGGAGCAAAGCAGAGTGTATTGGAATACAATGTTATGATTAAGGCTTATGGAATTGCAAAACTTTATGACAAGACACGGAAATTGTTTGAGAGCATGGATAATGAAGGAGTTTCACTTGATGAATGCACTTATAATTCTCTCATTCAAATGTTTTCTGCTGCAAAATTACCGGATGATGCAAAATGCTATGATTAAAATTCAGGAGGCAGGGTTTGTGCCGAGTTGTGCAACATTTGGTGTTGTAATCGCTGTGAATAGTAGCCTGGGTAGAGCCATGGAGGCAGAAGACATTTACCGATAAATTAACAACTTTGCAACCACTTTCTGTTATCAATCATAATTTGTAACGATTAAGATTATTACAAGCGGGCAATTCTCACCGTTTTCCAGGGACTATGTATGGAATTTGTTTGTTCATTTCATCCTCCAGGCAGATCATCTGTGAATTGAAACCTCCATGGCGATGGCCATGCATGAATTAGGGTTGATTCAATTCAATTGTATTGAATACAGGGCAGTGTCAGAGGATCTTACCCTTCTAATCGAAAATGGGTTGCACGAAGGTCATCTGCGACTCCAAGAGCGTGGAGTGCCTTCCAGGCATTAGTCCAAAGGTTGAGCCAACTAGTTCCTCTTCCCTGGGATGAAATCTGAAGCCTAGATCCATTAAAAACTCTGTCTGCAAAACCTTTGTTGGGATAAAATCTCATCAACCTCCAAGCGCCTGGAGTGGGATGCCCAGAGACGGACGCGCCCTGCTCAGCGAGATTTGACGCAGCAAAAAAAACTGTGGGGAAAGAATATAAAAAATTAACTTAAACTACATCCAATGGTTTGGAACGTTTTAATCATCTAACATTTGATCCAATGGCTCAAACAAGTACACTTGATAATTAGGGGAGTTGATTTCATAGGGGAACGCCTTACGGCGTAAATATTCAAATTTTTCCTTTTGGGGGCACTTATAATAGGATTATGAGACGATTTTCCTTAATTCGAAGACTTCTATCAAATGGTGGGCAGTAACCCTTTTTTTTTAATTCCAACTCCCATTTGATTCAATCGAGCCAGTGATTCCGACTTAAATTTCTTTAAATTTCACTAGATGCCCTTTAGCAGTTTTTGTTTTCAAAATTATACAAATTTTTATTAATTTCATCTGTGACAATTTCGTCAAACACATGGTGAATAATCTGTAAACCTTCAAATACTTTCTTTAGCTTGTTCTATTTCTAACCCAATTTAAACCCAACGTTAAAACTAGGTTCTGATACCGCTTGTAATATCCACGACACTGAGTTGGGAAACACTACTTAGGCCAATACTGGTTAAAAAATAATTAAACTAATTACAAAAACATAAATATTCAAATCCACTATAGCATTTAGCCTCGCAAATATCATTCACAAAATGTAGTAATACATGTTGTATATATATACATTATATATGTAATTTCATAGCCACAATGAAAATAATAAAACACACACAACAAATGTACAAACAATTGTGTAGTTCCTAATCTAGAGCACCATACGTTATAATTTAACTAATTTGTTAATATAATAGCTAGAATCCTTGTGTTGGGGTTTTAATATAAAATCATAAATTGAATAAAGCATACAAATAAACATATGGTACATAATACATGGCTCAACAAATCACTAATTAGCTACAAGCATTTAAGCACAAAGCCATCAATACACATGAAATTAACTGTACTAATGACATATGAATAAAATGCACAACAAAATACTCATAAGTTTAAACCATGGCTAGGGTTTACAACTATATATATATCATATAAATAAATCCATGGCATTCAAATATGACAATTTCCTCAAATTAAGGTTTATCACTGAAATGTACATAATGTATATAAAAAGTACACTCAAAGACATCATGAGGTAGGGTACTTATATGTATTAAAGAGTCTACTGGAGGTTCATAACTCAACCACTGGGTCACCCCTGAGCTGGGACAACAAGTCCAAAGGCAACAATAACCAAAAGTATCCACACATCCATGGCCAAGGTGCCAACCCAACAAACACACTACTCTAGGGCTCCAGGCACCCTCCAAGCTAATTTCCAAGTTGCCACCCCAACAACTGTGTTTCTCTATAGCTCCAACCATCTTCTCCAGGCCATAAACTGTCACGAGTTCCCACCAGAACTCCATGGATGTCAAGCCATAAACATGGCCAACAAACACTCGGAGCACCAAGCTCCTAGAGCCAGCATAAGGGTTGACATCATAAACATGATGCATCCATGCAAGATGGTTAAATTAATAACCACGCCTCAGCTAGTCCAAAGTCCAACCCCATGACTCACTAGCCATAAGTTAGTCTCATATTCCACCCTAGGAGTCACTAGCTAATACCCCCTCCTACTGTCCCTAGCTAAATGGATGAATTTGCAGGCAATAATAACCTTTATCAGAAGAAATTTCGGCGTAAATCACATTCAGAAAATCATTGCCGACGCGTTTCGAACCAACCAGTGTGGTTCATCGTCAGGATGAGTTGAAGAAACAGATCCAGCTTTGCATGTTAAATAGTCTGCGTAGAGCCTCCAACAGCTAACTTGACCAACGACTAATTTTGACTTAGGGATCAAAGTCAACAAACCATTTTAATAATTTAAAGGAAGTTAGTTAATTCGGTGACCATACCTTATATAT